>JAUPMG010308443.1:0-16379 GCA_031762675.1 Pachysandra terminalis
GATTTTTAGACATTTTATCTATCTCTATTTTGGATGTATGGCTCTTCTGAAGCCTTGGATATTGTTTCTTTAATCATCTGATGTAGTAGTTAGCAATTTTCTTCCGTAAATTGTTACTCTAAAGTTTATGAATTAAATTGAGGACTTTCTCATGCCTTGTTCGTTATGATATCCACGGTTCAGAAATGAATCCCGAAGGTTTCACCTTGTGATCCGTGCCTTCCCACCTAGGGATGTGAGTCATGGGATTTTGGGCGTGACAACCCACCATAAACGAGTCGAACTTCTTATACCATTGCCTTGGGACTTGCTTAAGCCCATACATACTCTTCTTCAACCTACAAACCAAGTGCTCTTTTCCTTTCACGTTAAACACTTCTGGCTGTGCCATGTAGATCTCTTCCTTCAAGTCACCATGAAGAAAGGCAGTCTTGACATCTAATTGTTCAACCTCAAGGTCCAAGGGAGCAGCTAGACCCAAAACCACTTGAATGGATGGCATCTTCACAACTGGAGAAAAGATCTCATCAAAATCAATTCCCTTCTTTTGACCAAAGCCCTTCACCACTAATTGAGCCTTGTACTTAACTTGCTTCTCACTGTCACCCTTTTTCAGCTTAAACACCCACTTATTCTTCAAAGATTTTCTGCCCTTAGGAAGCTCAACTAACTCATAAGTATCATTCTTATGCAAGGAATTCATCTCTTCTTGCATAGTTTTCAACCACTTGTCCTTGTCTTTATGAGATTGTGCCTCCCGAAAACTTTCTGGTTCTTCTCCATCAGTAAGTAGTTTATATTTAGATACTGGATACTTCTTTGATGGTTGATGATCTCTGCTAGATCTTCTAAGTTGAGATCCAATAACCTCTTGTGGAGAGTCTTACTCCCCCTGCTCAACATCCACATGTGTTGGTACATCCTCACTACCAACCACCTCTTCTTGCACCTCTTCCCCATCAACAACTTGTAACAATGGAGAAGGAATTGGATTAAGGTCAATAACCTCATCACTAACCTACTTTGGCTTTTCAGAATTCTCAAAGTCTAAAATGTTTTGGTTTTCATGGAACACTACATCTCTGCTTCTGACTATCTTCTTCTTCTTTGGATCCCATAATCTGTACCCAAACTCTTCATCTGCATATCCTACAAATATGCATGGCATTGCTTTCTCATCCAACTTGGATCTTTCTTCTTTAGGTATGTGCACAATAGCTTTGCACCCAAACACCCTCAAGTGAGAATAGGAAACATCTTGTTGAGTCCAAACCCTCTCTGGTATATCACCATCTAGAGGAAATGATGGAGACCTGTTAATTAAGTAACAAGTCGCACAAACTGCATCACACCAAAAGGACTTGGGCAACTTGCTCATTGATAGCATACTTGGGACTCTCTCAATGATGGTGCGATTCATCCTCTCGGCTACACCATTATGTTGGGGGTGTACGAGGAACCGTCTTCTCATGCCTTATGCCATGCTTGGTACAATAGGCTTCAAACTCATTTGAGGTGTACTCTCCTCCATTGTCTGTACGGAGACACTTTAATAATTTTCCTGTCTCCCTTTCGACCCTAGCACGAAAATGCTAAAAAAAATGAAACACTTAATCTTTAGTTTTTAATAAGTACACCCAAACTTTTCTTGAAGCATCATAATAAAAGTAACAAAATAAGAGCTACCACCTAGAGACTTCACTTCTATGGGACCACAAACATCAGAATATTCCAAGTCTAAAATTTCTCTTTTTCTTCTTTGGACGACTCCTAGCAAAGGAAACTCTATGATGCTTGCCAAATAAACAATGATCACAAGGATTAAGGATGTACCTTTCAAGTTTGGGAGAAGTTGTTTCTTTGCTAGGATTTGCGTACATTTTTCACTCATGTGGCAAAGTCATCTATGATACAAATCTGTTGAAGTCTCATCCATAGTGGTATTTACTTCACCATAGGAAACATGTGCCTGCGTTCTGCAAATGGAGCAACACTTCTTGCCTTTAACAACAACAAGAGAACCCTTAGTCAACTTCCAATACACTTTACCAAAAGTCGATTGGTAGCCTTCATAATCCAAGGAACCTGCAGATATGAGATTTAGATGAAGGTCTGGCACATGCTTTACATCCTTCAACATCAACTTCATCCCCTAATTAGTTTCAACACATACATCTCCCTTTCCAATAACTTATGAAGAACTATTATTTTCCATCTTCACAAAGCCGAAATCTCCTGACATGTAAGATGAGAAAAAATGTCTATGTGGAATAGCATGAAAGGAGGCACATGTATCAACCAACTAATCAACCAATTGTGAAGAAGATGCAGAACTAATGCAATCATCATCAAAACCATCAACCACATTCACATCACTATCAAGAGTGACAACAGTCTCCTTGTCATTATTTTTGGCTTTGCCTTCTTTTTGCTCTCTCTTTAATTCTCTACAATTTCTTTTCATGTGGCCTTATTTACCGCAGTGAAAGCACTTCACCTTATCCCTTGATTTTGATCTCCCCTTGGATTTGTCATAACCATGCTGGTTTCTAAGCGTACTCCTACCCCTGTTCTCAGTAACAAGAGCTTGGGAATTATCACTACCCGTTGATTTTCTTCTTATCTCCTCATTGAGCAAGCTACTAGTAACTTGACTCATGGTAAGCACACCATTTGGGGCTGAATTACAAAGTGACATTACCAAGGTTTCCCAACTATAAGATAATGAGCTAAGTAGCAACAGAGCTTGGAGTTCATCATCTAAAACCATCTTCATAGCAGACAACTGATTTGCAATGCTTTGTGCCTCATTCAAATGTTCTACACCTCCTTTGAACTTCAAGTTCACAAGCTTTCTTATTAAAAACGCCTTGTTTCCCGTTGTTTTCCTCTCATACAATTCCTCTAGCTTCTTCAAAAGAGAATGAGCAGATGTTTTAGTAGACACATGGTGGAATACACTATCATCCAACCATTGCCTAATGTGACGAATACACTTTCTGTTTAGTTTCTTCCATTCATCTTCAGTCATCTCTTTTGGCTTGGCATTATTACCTCCAATAGGAGAATACAAGTCTTTGCAATACAAAATATCTTCCATTTTGGCTTGTTAGGGAAGACAAGGTATGAGAGTTGTCTTCCCGGTTATGTGCAAATCAAAGTAACCAACATAAATAGGGAAAATGTAGTCAAGCCAAACAAAAAATAACAATAGCAAATAAAGCAAGTAATAGAGGCAAAATATCAAACACAAAGAAGGCAAACCACAACACCAAGATTAACGTGGAAAACCCTCCAATGAGAAGGGAAAAACAACAGGGCAACTCTGAGCAAATACTCCACTATCTCAAAACAAGAAATAGTACAATTGTTTATTCTCAAGTTTTTTCCCAAAACTTTAGGTAATACAAGTAGATGGAAAGATACAAGATTTACCTCTCCAAGCTTCAACAAAGACAACAACTCACCATAACTACAAAGCCTTCCAACCTTGTCGGAGAATCCCAAAGTAATGTGGTGGAAAAGTGAAGAGAATAAGCACAAAAATACCTTCTTCTTGAGCACCTAGATGAAACCCCAAAAGAACCCTAGCTTTCTCTCTTCTATCTTCATCCAAAGAGAAAAAACCCCAAATTTTTGTCTCAAGTCCTCTCTAACCCTTTTTCTGATTTTTTTTTCTCTCTTTTAAGTGTGAGAGCACTAAGCTGTAGTGACCTAGATCCTTTAATTGAATTTACCCCATAGTTAATTAATTAATTTAATTATTCTTTTGTTATGTTTATAAGGTGCTTAGGGTGTTTTGTAATTAAACCCTTAGAAATATGGACCATAGTGTTAATAGCCTTTCTCTTTGGGGTTGGTCTCGTAAGAAGACAATTTCCCCAACCGTTCGAACATATGAACTATGCGTTGAACCAGTCTTGGGGACAGGTCCTTGGACGTGTCCCTGATTGAGCTGTTGTGGCAGGGAGTTAGGGAGACAACTCCCTATACCTTCATCCTCACACATTGTTCAAATCACCATTCAAACTAGTACTGAGATTTGAGAGAGAGCTGGTTATTGTTGCAGTGTGAACTGATTGAATCATGAGAGTTACATGTTCTATATATCGCATTATATAGTTCTTATGATTATATTCGATTTCCAGAAATCATACTGTTATACCTGAGATTTATGCCATGCATGAATGAGATTTTAATCATGTTTACAACATGGTTATAGTATTGGATTGGATGAGAATTAATGCTAGAAGTCCTATTTATGTTCTGTGAGAGAATCCTGGTGATTAGAACCTAGAAACAGAGCTGGCAGTAACCTCTGTGTTACTGACTGTAGCATTGCGGTTGAGCACAATGTAGTGCGATCGAGACCACTGCGTTCGAGCGCATTGCGATCGAGTGCAGACCATGCGATTGAGTGCATTAGGATCGAGTGCAGATCAATGCAATCGAGCACAATTGTGCAGAGACAGAAACCTAATGTGAGAAAGTGTGAGGGTTTGGATGTCTTTTGGTTCGGGCTTAATGGTGCTTCATGACGGGATCAAGTAGAGTCTACGGTTGAGAACTAGCAATGACTGAAACCTACTTGTTGCCCTTAGCATGTGCTAACCAATTAGACAACTCCTCAATTGGTCTACACTTAGGAAGGATATGGTGAGCCCTATTTATGTTTACTTGTAATTTGCATCATAGGAATGTGTATAATGGGTTCCAATGGATTATTCACCTGTATGGGCGCATGAATAGCTTCTAAGGGAACCTATAATCCATATTCCATAGGATAGTACATTTATACTGTGTTCATATGAAATGTTAAGTGTGCCCGGTTGGTGGGAAATAATAGGTTGCTTAGTCCTGTGGGTTTAAAGGCCTACAAAATAAGTTATGAATCATAGTTGGTTCATAAGGTCGATTGGACTTTGAATATTGTACACTCTTAAATCAGCATATGGTGGATTTCGAACCATGGATTAGCCCCCGGATCGGAGATGGGACTACCGGATGTTCCTGGAACACAGATTCCGAAACCTTGTGGAAGTTGCAATGAAGGACACTTAATATATCATGTAAACATATGCAGAACTCACATCACATTGCATTTCTTGTTTGAGCATACATTAGGTCATTTGATTGTTCATTATTGCATCATGTTCATGTCATAACATCTGTTATCTATTCCTGTTATTATTACTGTTTATCTGGATTTTTGATCATTCATAATAGTGTGGATGGTGACTGGATCATGCTTGCTGAGTATTCTAAACTCACGCAACTTTCATGTTGCAGGTCGGTTTTGAGATGACTAAACGCTGCAGTTTTCTTTATAGTTTATCTTGCTATTTATGTTGTAATAAATTTGGAACCATGTTTATTTGGATTCTGCATGTAAGGCTCTTCTGAAGCCATTTCATTTATTTATTTAAATCTTGGTATATACTTCTGCAACTATGAGTAGATGAAATAAAGCTTATGTTTATTTTTATCTCTTCCATTTTTGGTAATGACATGGCAATCCACGGTCCAGAGATGGATCCCGAAGGTCTCGCCTCGTGATCCGTGCCATCCCACCTAGGGATCCGTGCTACGGGATCTGGGGCATGACAGATTGGTATCAGAGTCTAAGGTTATAAACTAAGTATGTTTATTATAAGACTAAAGAACTTATGAATCACATAGAAACCAGAAGCTAGGATGGAGGAACATAGAAATCGAATTTGGTTGTGTGTTGATTGTTTTATGTGAACACTTATGCATGCAAACATTAGGATAGAAGGAGCGAGATTAGAGATCTAATAATTTTATGAGGAATTGTAGATGGCTGGAAGAAGGGGGAGGTCTGCAGCAGGAGAGGCTTCATCCTCTGGGACTAGAGCGGACACTGACCCGCAGTTGTCCGGTATCTACCAGATCTTAGGGGATATTGCAGCGATCCAGAGAGATCAGATGCAGAGGACGGAGGAGAGGCAGATTGTAGCAGCTCCTATCGCGTGACTGGAGCGGTTCAAGAAGTTATCGCCGCCCACGTATGGAGATTTGGGGGAGCCGATTGAGGCTCAGGATTGACTCATGGATGTGGAGCGGATCTTCCACATGATGGGATGCTTGGACGATCAGTGTCTACCACTAGCCACCTTCATGCTGAAGGGAGAGTCCATGCATTGGTGGGAGATGGTAGAGCGGACCATCACTGCAACCATGTCATGGGAGTCTTTCCGGGAGCAGTTCTTGGACACTTACCCGTTGTCTTGCTATCGTCGGCAGATGGCTCTGGACTTCATGAGGCTCGAACAGGGTTCTCACACCGTGGCTCAGTACGAGGCCCGGGTTGCCATGATGTCGAGGTATGCTCCGCACATGGTGGCGAACGAAGCAGATAAAGCATCTAAGTTCAAGGAGGGCCTGAGGACTACAATGCGATCCAAGGTGGTACCTCAGAGGCTCAAGACTTATGCGAGCGTCCTGGAGTGTGCATGACAAGCCTAAGCAAAACAAGGACAGTCGTCACCAGCCGTACCAACATGGTCAGGGCTCTAACCGACGTCGGAGGAACGACAGACATGCTAGGACTCCGCCCGCTGACACAGCTACTCCAGCTACTCGGGATACACAGAGGCAGCCTCTTCAGTCTTAGCAGCAATAGTATGCCCAACATGACTGACGAGTGTGTTATAACTGCAGGAAACCAGGCCATATGGAGCGGAACTGCCTATCAGCAGTGAGGGCAGACGGTAAACAGGCACCTCAGCAGGCACCGACTAGCAGAGTCAATGCCTTGGCTAGTACTTCATCAGCTCTCAGAGACGACCATGCGTCTAACACGGTTGTCGAAGGTACACTACCCCTATTTCATACCCTTGTACATGTTCTCTTTGATTTTGGAGCGTCACATTCGTTTATTTCTAGTTCATTCATGTTATTCTTGGGCCTAGAACCTAGTGTGCTAGAGACTCCTTTGCATGTGGTTAACCCAGTAGGAGGTATAGCTCCTCTACACCGGGTATGTCTCGCCTGTGTGGTTAGAGTAGGGGATTCGAACCTGGAGGCCGACCTTTTTGTTATAGACATGGTAGATTTCAATGTGATCTTCAGCACGGACTGGCTTGTTGCCTATCATGCCAGGGTTGATTGCTTCGAGAAGACTGTTGTTTTTGATCTCCTCGGGGGTAGGTGACTCACTTTTCTCGAGATCGAGAATGATAGATTTCAGACAGAGTTCTTGGGTGCAGCGGATGGGGGACAACAGCTATTCTTGAGGGATATTCCCACAGTCTGAGAGTATGGTGTTGTTTTCTAGGAGATTCCGGGTTTGGCACCTAGGAGAGATGTAGACTTCTGTATAGATTTGTTGCCTGACACCTCTCTTATTTCGCTTGCGAGTTATCGGATGGCTCCAATAGAGTTACGTGAGTTGAAGGAGCAGTTAGACGGATTGAGTTCGCTTGGTTTCATCAGACCAAGTACGTCTTTGTGGAGTGCGTCAGTGCTTTTCGTCAAGAAGAAGGATGGATCACTTCGCCTCTGTGTGGACTATAAGCAGTTGAATTGGGTCACAGTGAAGAACAAGTACCCTCTGCCCAGGATTGATAATCTGTTCAACCAGTTGAGGGGAGCTTAGTATTTCTCCAAGATAGATCTGAGATCAGGTTACCATCAGCTGAGGATCAAAGATGAGGATATCCATTAGACGGCCTTTTGTACTCATTATGGACATTACGAGTTCGTAGTGATGCCATTTGGGTTGACAAATGCGCCGACGGCATTCATGGATCTGATGCACCATGTGTTCAGACCTTACATGGACCAGTTTTTCGTTATCTTCGTAGACGACATCCTGATCTATCCGAGGTCTAGAGAGCAGCATGACGAGCACCTCAGGATAGTATTGCAGACTTTGTATGAGCACCAGCTGTTCGCCAAGCTCGAGAAGTGCAACTTCTGGAGGGATGAGGTGAAATTTCTTGGCCATGTGGTTTCCAGGAGTGGCATCTCCGTGGATTCATCGAAGGTGGATGCAGTTCTAGGTTGGGAGCGACCAAAGAATGCATCGGAGGTCAGTGTCACGCCTCGGATCCCGATGCCCGAATCCCTAGGTAGGGTGGCACAGATCACGAGGTTAGACCTTCTGGATCCACAACTGGACCGCGGATCAACAATTACAACCAACCATAACAAAGCATATCTAATACTAAATAAACCAATCAGAGTGTGGAAGCTACTATCATAATCAATTTACATCACACAGCTTTAGCGTACTTAAAACAATAATGTTTCAAATCCAACAAAAACATATCTGAATCCTAATACATGACTTCTAATAAAAATAAACAAAATATAGAAGTAAATATGAAGGTCATTCGAGCCCACGTCCATCTTTCATGCCACATTAACTTGCAACAGGAAATGCGTGAGCATGGAATGCCCAGTAAACCCAATTTTGTCACCCATCCTCGTACCATACCGTTAGTCCAACAAGCAACAATATCATCTTCAATAGTTCATGTTATTCAATTCAACCATACACTCGTACAATTAAAGGACATATTAAGAAGCAGTAAATAAAACAAATATTAGTGTCATGCAAGATGCAATGCTCAAGACAATATGATGCAACACACAAAGTATGCATGCAAGTCTAATGCTTATTCCTAGTCATGAGTACAAGTCTAATGCGAGTTCCTAGCCGGTGATCAGCCGGTGCCAAGTATCACGTACTTGGTGCTGCTAGCATATGCCAATCACATCATAACCACGATCACAATCTCAATCTCAACTCTCACGTGTACAGCGTGGTTTCGTAGGACTTTCAACCTACCCAGGCTCAAATCTTGTAGCTGTTTATAACATTTCTGGGTATCAACACCCAAGGGCGGCTACCCATCACCTTTTATGGGAATCTAATGCCCAAGAACGGTCATCCATAACTATTTAGGGAATTACCACCCAAGGACAGTTTATCCATAACTATTTAGGGAATTATCACCCAAGGACAGTTTATCCATACCACAACAAATCCATAATCAATTCACAGTTGCCCGGTTTCCCCGGACGAGTCATCAATCAACCAGTAAAATTACCGGTGATAATATCCTTCGGAAACTACTCGTGCTCTCACACACACGAATAATCCTTGGGATACCAACACAAGCATCATTTCAATGTAGCAGTAGAATTTCCAGTGATGACAACCTTCGAAAGTTGTCCGTGCGCCCACACACACGAACAATCCGTCGGGTATCATCGCAGGTATCCTTTCCACAGGTGACAACAATATAACTTCCATAATCAGTATATGTCTATCAACATTGGATCCCTATGATAGTTTCCATCAGAAACTATCAACGTGCCCATACACGCGGATAATCTACTGGAGACCATCATAAGTATCCCATCAGTTATCACACCACAAACAATCATAAAATCAGTAACCCGAATCATTTCTATGTTACATCCATATCAGACCTAGGGTGGGATGATGGTCACACAACACATTGGAAAGCTTAGTTTGATTCCCCACCGGTAGGCTAGCTATCTTCAGGTCAAAACTAACTTCTGGAGCTCAATTTCGAATCCATGGCCGAAGTCCTTCATCATCCACCTGAGGATTCCACAAAATATCTCAGCATTGTGCAAGTTTTCCATTCATTGACAAGGTGGTCGGTGGACCAAACCCTACTGAATTCTCTATGTATTTATCAGCTGTTCGGCAAGGTCATCGGTGGACCGATGCCTGCCGAATAGCAAAATTGGTCTAAAAATATCATTTTGTCGGTGGACCAGTGCCTGCCGACAGTGCCGTGTTCTGGGAATTTTCTGAAGGTAAAGAACATTAGCCATGGTGCATGAAAAGTTTCCAAAATCATGATCACCTGGTTAACATGAGAATTAATGCTTAAAAGACCTAAGGAAATCCAAGATTTATTGTGTATAATTAACACACAGAATAATACATGCTTTATTTCTACTTTATTGGATCCAATTCAAGTATTAAATACTAAAAAGTACATGGCTGTGTTTCAGATTTATTCCATATAAATCAACTAACAGAAAAATACAGATTTATACATATCGATTAATGCATAAAAAGCAACCATAAATAACAGAAAAATACAAATTTATACATATTGACTAGTGCATATAAAGCAACCATTAATAACAAAAAAAATATAAATTATACATATCGACTAGTGCATAAAAAGCAACCATTAATCACAGAAAAATACACCGGATTTAATATCGGATTTGTTGAATATATGAATCAGATTTGAATGTCAGAAAGTACAAGTTTATATCTTCAAATTTATTACATATAACTCCCACTTGAAACATTGAGAACTCCCAACTTACTGTACATCAATACTATTAGAATAACAAAATTCACGGCATGGATTAAGTTTCATAAAAATTTATGAAACAATTAAATCAATACATGAGGAAAATAAAACCCAAGTTTCTAATCCCTATGACAATTGTTTAACCACTAACCACTTGCTTAGTTTACATTCAAAATATCACATCTAGATGATATGTGAACATGGATCGAATGTGCAAACGAGTTTAAATCAAAGAACTTGGAACCGACGGCATTGTAACCCAATCAATCAACTTCATGGAACAAGGTAAACCCAAAACCAGAATTCTCATATCATTGGAAACTACATTCATCACACATTCAAGAGACGATCACGATATGGTGCACAAACTATACAGAAAAATAGTATTTACCTTATATTAGATCCAAGATTCGGTTTGCTACAGATTCCTTCTTCTTCTTCTTCCTCTTTAAACTAATCTGGGCGGCTAGGGTTTCTGTGCAACCTTTTCCCCTCTTGTCTCTATATACTTCCTTGCCAAGTCTCCCAATCCCTCTACACGTACAAGGAAATAAGGAGAGAGAATAGATACTCTCTCCATAATCTCTCCCTAACCAACCCATGACCTCTGAGCCAAATCTCACGCACCACTCCACGTTTCTAATTTAAATTAATTTTTTTAATTAAAAATACTCCCACATATATTCTTCTAATTACACTATAACCCCAACACCAACATTTAAATCACTAATTAATCCAAAGCTCTTATTGACCTAAGTTTCACCCAATAACTACAAGAATTTACCAATTAATCCCTATTGGTCATTTCATTAATTACTTCGTTTAATTGATTTCGTATTGATTTAATATATATATATATATATATATATATATATATATATTATTTCCATTAATTAATTCATTTAAATAATTTTCAATTTAATTATGACTTTTAATTTCCGGGCTCGGGTCTCTATAGTCAGGAGCTTCCTTGGTCTGGTGGGTTACTACTAGAAGTTTGTAGAGAAGTTTTCCACTATTGCAACGCCTTTGACCCGACTGACCAGGAAGGAGGTGAGATTCGACTAGACTGATCAGTGCGAGGCAGCATTTGAGGAGTTGAAGAAGAGACTGATTATAGCCCCAGTTCTTTTCATACCTATCAGTGGCTAAAAGATGGAGGTGTATGCAGATGTATCCTTGCAGGGACTTGGTGCGGTTCTCACGCAGAACAGGAGAGTTGTGGCTTACGCATCGCGACAACTTAAGACTCGTGAGCGTAACTACCCTACACATGATCTTGAGTTGGCCGCAGTTGTCTTTGCCCTAAAGTTATGGCGGCACTATCTGTATGGAGAGGATTTTGAGTTGTTTTCAGACCAGAAGAGTCTGAAATACATATTCAAGCAGAAGGACCTCAACATGCGCCAGACAAGGTGGATTAAGTTGTTGAACGACTACATTTCGATACTCAACTATCATCCTGGGAAGGTGAACGTTGTTCCGGATGCTTTGAGCCGTAGACTTCAAGGAGTTTTAGCTCAGTTGATGCACCAGGAGTGGAGCCTGCATCGTACCTTAGCAGATCTGAGAGTTCGACCAGTGGATCAACACAGAGGAGGTATTCTATTCAGCATGGTTGCCAAACCTTCGTTGGAGCTTCGTATTGCGGCTAGTCAGAGGTCAGATCATGAGTTACAGTCGCTAGCTGCAGAGGACGAAAAACCTGAGTGGACTGTACACGCAGATGGGCTGATCAGATATCAGGGTAGACTATGTGTGCCAGATGACCAGCAGATCAGGAGAGAGATTCTGGTGGATTCATATAGTTCGCGGTATTCAGTACATCCAGGGAGCACGAAGATGTACCGTGATATGAGGATGAATTTCTTGTGACCGGGTATGAAGAAGGAGATAACTCAGTTTGTAGCAAGATGCCTCACTTGCCAGCAGGTAAAGGTCGAGCACTAGAGATCAGCTGGATTATTGTAGCCTCTGCCTATATCTAAGTGGAAGTGGGAGCACATCACTATGGACTTCGTGGTGGGTTTGCCGAAGACTCAGGGGCACTGGACTTGATTTGGGTGATAGTTGATAGACTCACCAAGTCCACTCATTTCTTACCAGTTAGGACATCAGCCACAACAGAGGAGATCGCTAGGCTATATGTTCGGAAGATTGTTCGACTACATGGTGTGTCAATCAGCATAGTCTCGAACCGGGGTGCACTATTCACGTTGAGGTTCTGGGAGAGTTTGCAGAGAGCCATGGGTACTCAACTAGATTTTAGTACGGCCTACCATCCCCAGACAGATGAGCAGACAGAGAGGGTGAACCAGGTGCTTGAGGATATGCTGCGAGCTTGTGCTTCGGACTTCGGTGGTAGTTGGGGAGAACATCTACCTCTCGTAGAGTTCTCTTACAACAACAGCTATCATTCGAGTATTGGTATGGCTCCTTTTGAGGCGCTGTATGGGAGGCCGTGTCGTTCACCTGTCTGTTGGGTAGAAGTTAGTGAGAACAACATTCTTGGACTGGAGCTCGTCCAGGAAACTACATCTAAGGTGGAGCTGATCAGAGAGAGATTGAAGATGGCCCAGAGTAGACAGAAGAGTTACGCTGATCGGAGGAGGAAAGACCTTGAGTTCGTTGTTGGTGATCATGTATTCCTCAAGGTGTCTCCGATGAAAGGAGTTATGCGATTCGATCGTAAGGGGAAGCTTGCACCGAGGTATGTCGGACCTTTCCAGATACTCAAGCGTATTGGACGTGTGGCATATAGGGTAGCTCTACCTACACAGCTCTGTGCTATTCATGACGTGTTCCACGTGTCATTACTGCAGAAGTATGAGCTCGACCAATCGCATGTGGTTGATTGGAGTCAATTGCAGCTATGTGAGGACGTGTCCTACGTGGAACAACCAATGTGAGTTTTGGACAGGAATGAGCAAGTCTCGAGGACAAAGACTATTCCTCTGGTGAAGATTCAGTGGAGTCATCATGACAAATATGAAGCTTCATGGGAGCTGGAATTCGAGATTCGGGAACGCTTTCCGTAACTGTTCTTGAACTAAGGTGCGTAATTTCGGATACAAAATTCTTTTAAGGGGGGTAGGTTGTAGTGACCTAGATCCTTTAATTGAATTTACCCCTAAGTTAATTAATTAATTTAATTATTATTTTGTTATGTTTATAAGGTTTAGGGTGTTTTTTGTAATTAAACCCTTAGAAATATGGACCACAGTGTTAATAGCCTTTCTCTTTGGGGTTAGTCTTGTAAGAAGACATTTTTTCCAACCGTTCGAACGCATAAACTGTGCGTTGAACCAGCCTTGGGGACGTGTCCCTGATTGAGTTGTTGTGGGAGGGAAGTTAGGGAGACAACTCCCTATTCCTTCATCCTCACACATTGTTCATATCACCATTCGAACTAGTACTGAGGTTTGAGAGAGAGAGTTAGTTATTGTTGCAGAGAGGAAGAGAAGAAGGGGAGAATTAATTTCGTAGAAGATTTTTCCCCATTCGTTTGCTGCTACTCACGTTAGAAACATTGTACGTAGCTTATCCCGGTTGATTTCTTATCATTATGGATGACGTATAGATTGATTTGTGATTGAAATATGATTACTGATTTGAATTGATCGAACCTTGTGTTTTTCTGGAACCTTGATATAATCCATGTGAATTTGTTCTACAAGTATTAATTAACGAGGATTTCATGATTTCAATGTTTATTCGCTTGTGAACTGATTGAATCATGAGAGTTACATGTTCTATATCTCGCATTATATAGTTCTTATGATCATATTTGATTCCCATAAATTATACTGTTATACATGAGATTTATGCCATGCATGAATGATATTTTAAGCATGTTTACAACATGGTTATAGTATTGGATTGGATTGGAATTAATGCTAGAAGTCCTATTTATGTCCTGTGAGAGAATCCTGGTGATTAGAACCCAGAAACAAAACTAGCAATAACTCCAGTGTTACTGTCTTTAGAAATGCGATCGAGTGCAGATTGTGTGATCGAGCGCAGATCAGTGCGATTGAGCGCAAATGTGCAGAGACAAAACCTAGTGTGAGACAGTGTAAGGGTTTGGATGTCTTTTGGTTTGAGCTTAATGGTGCTTCATGATGGGGATCAAGTAGGGTCTAGGGTTGAATACCAGCAATGACTGAAACCTACTTGTTGTCCTTAGCATGTACTAACCAATTAGACACACTCCTCAATTGGTCTACACTTAGGAAGGAAATGGTGAACCCTCTTTATGTTTAATTGTAATTGCATCATAGGAATGTGTATGATGGGTTCCAATAAATTATTAACGTGTATGGGCGCGTGAGTAGCTTCTACGGAACTCTATCATCCATATCCCATAGGGTAGTACATTCATACTGTGTTCATATGAAATGTTAAGTGTGCCCGGTTGATGGGAAATAATAGGTTGCCTAGTCCTGTGGGTTGAAAGGCCTACGAAATAAGTTATGAATCATAGTTGTTTCGTAAGGTCGTCTGGACCTTAAGTATTGTACACTCTTAAATCAGCATATGGTGGACTTCGAACCATGGGTTAGCGCCCAGATTGGAGATGGGACTACCGGATGTTCCTGGGACACAGATCCCGAAACCTTGTTGGAAGCTGCAATGAGGGACACTTAATGTATCATGTTAACATAGGCATAAACCACATTTCATTGCATTTCTTGCTTGAGCACACATTAGATTATGATTGTTCATCCTTGCATCATATTCTTGTCATGACATTTGCTATCTATTCCTGTTATTATTTTTGTTTTATCGTTGGATTTTGATCATACATGATGATATCGATGATGACTAGATCATGCTTGCTGAGTATTCCAAACTCACGCAACTTTCATATTGCAGGTCGATTTTGATTGACGGCCGCTGTAGTTTCTTTCTGTTTATTTACTTACTAAATATCATAATAATTTAGGATACTCAACTTAGGGCTACGCCGGATCGATGTCGATGTCGGTGAATGGCAACAAATGATGAGGTGGAATTGTTCCAAGCAAAGAAGAAGTGGTCTTACCTCCTAAACAGGACTTGTTGTAAGTTACTCTCTCAACTTCCTCAACATCCCAATACTCATTAAGGATGTTGAACTGATATGGGTTTTTGAGGTTGAGCTTGAGGACATGTACAGTGATGTTGTGGCATTCTACACCTCTCCATTTATAACAATCTTCACATGTCCAAAAAGAGAGCCGACCAGAAGGATCTGTAAGTCCTTCTTTGAACTGGCCAAGTGCTTTTCTCTCACCCTCAATACAACCATAGTTGAGCTGTTCTTTGCACAAACCAAGTTTAATGGTTTCCTGGTAAAAAAAGACAAAGAAACAGCATGAAGGATACAAAAGTATTATTCGCCATGACCTGCACAATGCACAATGAAGAAAACAGGCGGAGGCTTTAAAGAACCAAAATAATTTCAAGTCGAGTCTTTGGAGTTTGGCTGCTTCACTTGTGTCAAAAAGCTATGTTCCTTACATCCACTCAAACTAACCACTCAAACTAACAAGGATTCTGGACGAGAGCATTTCGTCTGGAATTTTTTCTGGAATATTTGCTACACCTCGTGTTGAAATACTTGTACCCTACGCTTAATGGCATAATTAATTCAGATAATTATGATCATCTTGCTAATCACTTATATTAGAAGACAATAGAGCATTAACTTCAATCCAAAGGTCTAACTTCAAAAAATTAAGCAATTCGGGAAATTTCCCTTAACTCGGTAATTCTGACAATTCCAAATACTGCGGAAATAAATAAGTAAAAATCCCAATTTGAGTTAGCTGACTCAGATCATCAGTATTAGCCTTGCTAAGCAAAGCCCTCTGTCGGGGAAAGCTTGCGACTTCTGTTGAAAATAATATCGACCAAATACCCAAAATGCCCCTGACTCGAATAGAACACTATAAATATCGTACTTAAGATATTTTCAGCAAATATTTCAAAACCTAAACCCTCTCTTCTCTCTTATGGAGCATTTGGAGCCAAAGGGAGAATCCAAGCCGCCGCGTCGCCGTT
>JAUPMG010308454.1:0-11238 GCA_031762675.1 Pachysandra terminalis
AATACTTTTTTTTAATTAATAAAAAAATTAACAACCGGGCGACCGCCCGGGCTAATTAGGCGACTAGGCGGTCGCCTATGTTTCCAGGCGGTCGCCTAGGCGCAGTCAGCCTAGGCGGGCGTCGCCTGGACCCCTGGGATAGCGCCTAGTCGCCTAGGCGCCTAGGCGCTCGCCTTTAATAACTATGGTCTCGGGATAGGATCAGGTATCATCCCGGTCCGATCCAACTCGGGATCGGACAATCTTTTGCACTATGGTTCATTGTCCCTCGAGAGTAATGTTCACCGATCCCTCGAGTTACTGTTTATTATTGTTTACTGTTCATGTATTTGGCTGTTTCACAAATTACAAAATGTATTTCTATGCATACAATGTCTTCTGCACACATAGGAAGATGAGACCCTGCCAGTGTCCATTGTCGCATTACCCCTGTACTTTTCTATCTTTTGTTCTGATGCTTCACCAAATCCCCTTCTTTTCTTATCGAGTCCTTGCATGCTAAACTTGATTTACTTTGCTTTGTTTTTATTGATGTTAATCATTAGAAATTGATATCAACACTTCTAACTATCCTATGTAGCAAAAAGTTCTATTGATGTTAAACAGTATTATCTTTTACTGCAGAGCAAAGGAAAATTCTGGAATGAACTCAAAGGTGCATGCATTGTTGGGGAGCTTCCAAGTTTCCATTTAGAAAGGTAATGGTACGTACACCTCTTTATTACTGATCCTTTCGTGTCAATAGTTGGAAATGATTGGAATGGAATTATATAATTCAATCAAGTATGTGTTATTACAGACTTGGCAACTCAGACAACCACGCCAAAGATCAAATTTAGTGGAATGGGTCCTGCCCTGTGCAACTGCTAAGTAGAGTAATCCTGTATCGTTGAACAGATAACTGCAATCGGGGAGGTTGACAGTGCATAGAGATCGTTGCCCAACATATTATCATGGATCTTGTGATTATGTATGTCGAACCACAATTCAACATAAAGGTATGTTACTATAACAACTTGGAAGTACAAATCAATTCTCTAATCTCTCTGACATAGAGTTCTATGCAACTGATTATTTTTCGTTCTGAACACATGAGAAAAATGAATAGGAGGGTTTGGGGGGGTGTAAAGAAAAAAGATTTTATTCCATAAAACAGAAACTAGTTACATGACAGAGTCTTTAACTGCCCTAATAGTTGTCCTTCCCATGAAGTCATCTTTGAGTACAGTGATCAAAAAGTGTGGTGGTCTTGAAATCCACACACATATTACTCTTTTTGGATATAAATTGGAAGATAATGATCCGATTGTTTCATAGTCCATTGGATTCCAAATTCCCTTCAACTCTGAGATACAAATGCTGTTAAAACCTAAAAAAACAACTAGAGGCAAGCAGTTTTTTTTTTCTCTCTCTCTACTAGACTGGGTTAATCTCACCAGAGAGGACAGATTATAATGATAAGAATTTGGTAATTTTAGAGCATAAACAATTTGAAAAGAGAACTGGAGAGAAGTGATTATAATGATAGGAATTGTACTTTTAAACCATTTAGAAAGAGAACTAACAGTGTATCAGCTATCAACTGATTGAAACTTATAAACCAAAAATAATAATAAATAAATGAATAATGCTTAAAAGTTCAAACCGCCGCCGGATGTTTCGGTCATTGCTTGATCCTTCAAACTACTTACTTTGTTTCTATATATAAAATTAACTAAAGGAGATCTAAACACCAAATGTAAACCATGATGGATGGATGATGAGGTAAAGAAATCTTCAACTAACTGAGACTGATATTGACCTCCTCTGGGTTCTTCCTCGTGCTCCGCTCACTAACATCAATTTCCATACCCAACTGCCCCCTATCTCCCGAACCGAATGAATATAGCTTCCCTGATTCAGTGAGCACAAGTGTGTGCGCATGCCAATCTAAAGAATTAGTAGGACTGATCTGTACCACTTGTTCCTTCTTTTCCTTCAACAATGTCACCAGTGTCGGCTTGAGATCAGTTAACAACCTATCTTCCTTTTATGTAGAAGCACATTGAAACACACAACAAAAACATACATGTTAGTTTAGATAAATAAACACAAAGGAATGAAGCTATAGAATGCTAGCCAGACCTGTTCAACAGTAAGTCCAAGACTAGATGCATCTGCACTACCAAATGAATAGACATCGCCGTCTTCAGACAAAACAAAGGTTGTGTTTTCCCCAGTGGCTACATAAACTGCTTTGACATTGTTCAAGGCTTCAACCACCCTAGGAACCAGTTCAAAACATAGCTTCCCATGACCCAAGCATCCATCATGGTCCCAACCCCAGGTGCACACTCGCCCGTCCCGACCCACTACTGCAGCATGCCAACAACCAGCCGCAACCATCATTGGCTGAAGATTCAAAGCCTGAAAATGTTCAATCAACTTGGGATATCCCTCATTCAATGTTGAGTCATGTCCTAGCTTTCCCCCCAAACCACACCCAACTGAATATACAGACCTGATATATGGAAATAAAACAGTTAATTAATGAACATAATTAGCTAAAAATGAAATGATGTTAGATAAGATGGGGATGGTTACATGCCGCCCGGTCGAAAAGCCAGAGCTAGAAGATAGCAATAGCCGGCTGCGATTTGAACAACAGGTATGTTCTCCAGTGGACCTAACAGAGCATGAGGCTCCTGATCAATGAAATCAGTTCGATGACCAAGTCTGGAATCACTGCCCCAAGAAAATGTATAAACCCTTCCCTCTCTGGATAGAACTGCTATGAAGTAATTCCCTATAGAAGCTTGAACCACAAATATGTTCTTCAGGGACTCAACTGGTTGTGAAGTTGTATTAAGATCAGTTTCTAGAATTTCAAACTCCTTTTCTCCAAATAAGCCCTTCCCACAGGCATAAACCTGGCCTGCATCACTGATCAGCATTGTCCTCCCCGACCCAGTTGCTGCCTCGATAATTCTTATGCCTTGCAATGAACTGTGCAACATCAATGGTAGTTGTTTAATGTTTATTCAACCCACACAAAAAGTATTTCTTTTTTTATTTAACCCTGAACATACGAGTTTCTGAAACAAAATTGGAAATTAAGAACCTGATTTTGCGAGGCCGCCAATCGTCCTCCAAGTTGCCATGCCCAAGTTCGCCGGAGCTGTTAGACCCAAATGAATAGACATCCCCTTTGGATGTCACTGCAATACTAAAACCTGGTCCTGCTATTGCCTGTGACTTCTCCCTTCTGTGACATGATTCCCCAGTCAGCAAGAACTTGAGCACCAGCTTCCATGACCCTCCACACTTTTGTTTCAGAACCTGTTCTTCTTCTTCTGTCATGGACCTAAATATGGCTCTCTCCTTGCACATATCCAGAGCGGCGAGCTCCGGTATGGACATGTTGAAATAAGGTTTAGAGACATCAGGAGGCCGCCTGAAGTATGTACATGTCGCCTGCCATCGTAACCGTAGTAATCCAAATAACCAAAGACAGAAAAAAAAAGAATGCTTAATTGTAAAACAAAAACAATATACAGTGACTTGCCTCAAGGTTTGCAAGATCTTGAGGCTCCAAATTATAGCTTCTCAGGATATAGATAGCAATGTAGGGGTTTAAATAAAATTCTCCAGGGATTGAGTTCTCATCAAAGGAGTGTTCTTGCAATTGAAGTGTTGGGGAAGGAGTGCCGATCAGCGGCGAAGAAGCCCTGGATTCAACAACAATGTTCTGGCATTGTTCACTTGGTGTTCCATTAGCGTCCGTCCTTGCTCTATAGACCAAAAAAAAAAAAAAAACTGAACTGCTGAAAATATTTCAAAACAGAATTTAACTACTTCCACACTTTTCACCAATTCGATTGAACAATCCAAAATTTGTTTACTCGAGAGCCTTGAGCAGAAAAAATATAAGTAAATAAACAAAGAGAATCATCGGTAAGAAATCCTAACCTTTTATTAGAACTCATTGGTTTCTACTCTCAGAACTGCAAGTAGAACACAAACCGCAATGTAGTAAGAAAAAAGACTGAATTCAGATCATCGAAAGAAAGAAAAACAAATTGTGAGAGATTGATTCTAGTTATGCAAAGAAGGAAAGCAAAAACCTGTTCGTTACCCTTCGAATGAATCGGGATATACTCTTATAGTAGAAGGATTTTTCGAGTAACCCAACTTAATCAAATATAATAAGAATATTAGGAAAAACAAAAGAATTAAGAGTTTGGAATAGAAAATAACTTGAAGAATTTTAGATAACTACTTATAATTAATTAAGATAAATTAAATAAGCAAACGACTAAAATCAAGTTTATTTATAGGCTGCGGGACGTGTCGAACCCAACCGACCTGACCCATTGTACACTCCGACCCAGACTCCAAATTTTGTCTTATTGAATCTAAAAACGCTTCTATGGGTTCCTAATAGGGGTGCAATGTGGGTTGGGCTAACCAAAACCGACTTGGTTTGGGTTGGGTTTTATATCACCTTGGATCGGTTTTAGGTTGAAAAAAGTCAACTGAAATTAATTCGGTTTGATTTTGGAATTAGGCTTTGGGTAACCCGGCTAACCCGAAACTCAAACCGATGTATAAATAGATTTAAATTTTAGATGTATAAATTTTTTTAACATTACATTTTATATATAAAATTTTATGTTTTATATATCATACATAAACTATAATATATCTTTTACAATACACTTACATAAGACTATAATTCGGTTTAAATCAATTTGGTTTGGTTCAATTTAGATATATCTATATCAAAATTCGGGTTTTTATTCGGTTCGATTTAACTGAGACATCAACCCAAAATTAAACCGATCCAATTCGGTTTTATAAATTTCAAAATCAAAATCGAACCAAATATCGAGAAACTCAATCCAAATCGTTGATTTGGGTCGATCGATTTTCGTTTTGAACCGTTCTAAGTTTCAGTGAAGACAATGGAAGCTTTGTTGCAGACACTATGGTTCTAAAATAAAACTTCCATTGACAGGTCGTCGTCAAACCGGCTTTCACTGTCTCCGTCCTTTTCCCTTCTTTTTAAGTAATCAGATCGGGAGAGTTCGGATCTTCGAAGCTACGAGAGTCTCAGATTTTCTGCTGGTTCAATCTTCTTCTCCGGTCTCTCTTACTTGATTTCGGTTTTTAAATCCGTTTGCTTCTCCTGTCTTGACACGAGATCCGGGCCAAGACCACAAGCATTTTTGGGGGAAAAAAAAAAAGATCTCTGATACTTCAATGGTCGATTAGGTTTGTGGATTGCTAATTGTCTCCATTTTGAAGTTCAGAGGTTCTGTTTGCTTGGCGTTTTTGTTATGCGAGCGTGTCTGCACATTTGAGGTAATGTTCTTTCGTTAATCGCTGTTTACAGATTAATACCGATTTATGAACTAGGCTAATGTGTTTCTGATTTGATGTGCGTCTCGCCAATTGATCTGAAACCCTCTCTAAGTCTCTATCAATCTATCATGAATAGATGTTGCAAACACAGGATTCTTTTCATTCTCTATTGCAAATTAATCCTTAGCGGGTATTTGGAGCTGGTGAAGGGAATTGATTCTATTGTTATGAATTTCGAAATTTCTTTTTTTTTTTTTTCGATTTGAAATTTTATAATAACGCCTGTCTAATTTATCTGGAAAGAATGTACTCTTGCGAATTACCAATATAGTACAATTATTCTAAAAGAGTGAAACAAATATGATAATCAAGAATCTATCTTGCCCTGGTATTTATGGGCACTAGCTGATTATAATTTCTAAATCTTTGTCTTGCTTTCCAAAGTTTAATAAGGTTTAAAATGAAGTGCTGCTGTTTGATGATTTGATCTGTAGAAATGGAAATAGTGGGTCCAGTTTTTGTACGCCAAGCTATAGTAATTGAAATTGCCCTGAGAGATGCCTAGACAGGGAGTGAATATGTTCTAATTTAATTATACAAATTCTTTGTGAATTACAAACCAATCAATAGATCCTTATGGAATATTAAAATTAACTATGTAAATTCTATACATGGATGCATGTCATTCTCATTCTAATCTAACACATTCAACATATGCATATAAAGCAGAAGCAAGAATAGAGACAATGAGCACGAAGATTTATAGTGGTTCGGTCCACGACCTACATTCACTCCCAAGGGCACCACTCCTTTGGTCCCTTGGTATTCACTATGGGTGGTTTTCAACAGGCAAATCACCAAGTTCGGTTTTGTTCATAGGTTCACCTCTAATCTTTACAAGTTCGGTTTTGTTCTTAGGCTCACCAAATAATCTTTGACACTTTTGATTATGGGGGTTCGGTTCAACAACTTAACTCCATGAACGGTCGGCTAATTGCGACCTGTTGGAGATAGTGGCTCATATCACTAGTCTCTAGATCCAAGGGGGAGGTACGATAAGGGTATATTGGGGATTTGCCTTATATATCGGGTAGGAGTATAAGTTGTAACCCTAATTCATTTTTGACATAGTGGAAACTTATTCCCTCCCGTGGACGTAGGCTTTGCCGAACCATGCATATCTGTGTGCATTGTTTTGATCTTCGTTTTACTGTGTTTATTATTATTGCTTTATCCCGATCAACAAGTACATTGAATCTAGAAAGATGAGACCCTGCCAGAGTCCATTGTCACACTATCCCTGTACTTTTCTATCTTTTGTTATGATGCTTCATCCAAGCCCCTTCTTTTCTTATCGAGTCCTTGCATGCTAAACCTGATTTACTCTGTCTTCGTTTTGTTTGATGTTAAACATTAGAAACTGATATCAACACTTGTAACTATCCTAAGCAGCAAAATTATGTTTTACTGCAGAGCAATGGAAAATTCTGGAATGAACTCAAAGGTGCATTGTTGGGGAGCTTCCAAGTTTCCATTTAGAAAGGTAATAGCACCCCTCTTTATTGCCGATCGTTTCATCTCAATAGTTGGAAACGATTGAAATGGAATTATATAATTCAATCAAGTATGTGTTATTGCAGGAAGACTTTTACCTCCCAAAAAAAAATGTATGTGTTGTGTTATTGCAGAAAGACTTTTACCTCCCCAAAAAAAAGTATGTGTTAATTGCTATTGCAGGCTTGGCAGCTCAGACAACCACGCCAAAGATCAAATTTAGTGGAATGCGTCCTGCCCTGTGCAACTGCCAAGTAGAGTAATCCTGCAACGTCGAACAGATATCTGTAATCAGGAAGGTTGACAGTGCATAGAGATTGTTGCCCAGTATATTGTAAGCATCTCATAGATCTTGTGATTATCTATGTCGAACCACAATTCAACAAAAAGGTACGTTAATAAAACAAATTGGAAGTACAAATCAATTCTCTAATCTCTCTGACAGAGTTCTATGCAATTGTGAGTATTTTCTGTATTCCTCTTTTTGGCTATATATTGGAAGATAATGATTCAATTGTCTCATGTTCCATTGGACTCCAAATTCCCTTCAACTCTGAGATACAAATGCTGTTAAAGCCCAAGAAAAGCAATTAGAGTCTAGCAGTGTTTTTTTCTCTCTAGTATACTGGGTTCATCTCATCAGAGAGAAGAGAGATTATAATGATACGAATTTGGTAATTTTAGAGCATAAACAATTTAAAAAGAGAGCTGGAGAGAAGAGATTATAATGATATGAATTGTACTTTTAAAATAATTTTGTAAGCATCTCATAGATCTTGTGATTATGTATGTCAAACCTCAATTCAACAAAAAGGTACGTTAATATAACAAATTGGAAGTACAAATCAATTATCTCTCTGACAGAGTTCTATGCAACTGTGATTATTTCCTCTATTCCTCTTTTTGGCTATAAATTGGAAAATAATGATCCAATTGTCTCATATTCCATCGGACTCCAAATTCTCTTCAACTCTGAGATACAAATGCTATTAAAGCCCAAGAAAAGCAATTAGAATCTAGCAGTTTTTTTCTCTCTCTAGTAAACTGGGTTCATCTCATTAGAGAAAAGAGAGATTATAATGATATGAATTTGGTAATTTTAGAGCATAAACAATTTAAAAGAGAACTGGAGAGAAGAGATTATAATGATATGAATTGTACTTTTAAAATAATTTAGAAAGAGAACTAACTGTTTATCAGCTAACAACTGATTGAAACTTTTTTTTATCGTTCAAGTGTAATTGTATTAAATAAAAAAGTAGTTACAAGTATACCAAAAATTTACAGTGTACGAACAGTATACCCCAAATCCATCCCAAAAACAAATCAGCCATTAGCCCAAACAGAATTTGACCCCCATGAATCTCCCAACCAAATTCCCACCATTCCCCAGCCACGTGGATGCCCAAAAAAACAAAGTCGAAGTCAATCTTCTGAGAACCATGTCACTCCCTAGCGTGAAGCACCATGAGATTCCTTCTTTATTGGGCCTAAGAGTGGGTAGCTTAACAATAAGGCCCATTGGATATAGATATTATTTAAGGAGGTTTCTAGAAAAGTCTTTTAAGGAGGTGGAAGGACTTTCTAGAAAGTAGGGTTGTAAACGAGCCGAGCCAAACCAAGTTTTTCCCAGCTCAGCTCAGGCTAGTAAATCTCTAGCAAGGCTCAGGTTGGCTCAGGCTCGTTAAAAAGTTTTAGGCTCCGAGTCGAGCCGAATTTTGCCCACCTCGGCTCAGGCTTGTAAAAGCCTAGCTCGCAAACGGTTTGGTTCATAAAAAGCTCGACTAGTAAAAAAGTTTAGATTAGTACAAATGCATTAATATTATAGTTAATAATTATTATTATTAGTATATGTAATATAATATGGTAACATGTGTGTTTAATATTAATATATAATATAAGAAGATTATGAACGTATAATCTTATAAACAAACCGAGCCGAGCTTTCACCGAGTCAAGCCTACCCATGCTCGGCTCAAGCTCATTAAGATAATGAGCTTTTTCGGGCTCAGGTTTGGCTCGCGAACCTAATTATAGAGCTCAAGCTCGGCTCATGTGAGCTGAGCTTGAGATGTTGACAGCCCTACTAGAAAGGAGCTTTCTAGAAAAGACTTCTAAGGAGGTGGAAGGACTTTCTAGAAAGGTCCCTTGAGGAGGTGGAAGCACTTTCTAGAAAAGTAAATGAGAACTTTTTGGAGGCAAACTTATAACTGTAGGATTAAATTAATCGTAGCCATCCATTGTAACCAAGAAGCCTATAAAAGGGGAAGGGCTTCTCACCTCAGAACCTCAAAAGTTGTAAAGTTCTTTTGAGTGCGAAATATAAGTTATTCCCTAAGTTACTTCTTGTGTTCTCTTTACTTCTAGCCTTCAAGACATTGTGGGAGATAGGCTGACTTGTGCTACAAAAGGGTTAATTAAGCACAAGTGCCGCATGAATGTGTTGGAAAAACTCCAGGACCATGACAACCAGCTCAAAAGGAGACTCAATGTCCGCAAAAACTTTAGAATTCCTCTCTTCCCACACAGTCCAGATCACCGCTCTAGGGGACAAGTTCCAAAGAATTTTCACATTTCCTTTGTCAGTTCTCCTTCCCCACCCTCTAATAAGATCCCTAAATGTCTGGGCACCAATACCAGCATGGCTGAAATTTCCAAGAATGAAATCCTAGCATCTACCAACCACTTCGCACTGACCAAAAAGATGATCCACAGTCTCCTCAGCTCTTTTACAAAGTGCATACCTATAAGGAATATACCACCCACGACTCTTAAGATGATCCACCGTAAGAATTTTATCATGCCATCCCAACCACAAGAAAAAAGCCACCCTAGAGGGAAGCCCCATCTTCCAAATCGGGTTCTCATGCTCAAAAATCTGATCAGCCACCATAAGAGACCCAAAAAACGATCTAACCAAAAGGTCTCCATCCTTTTCCAAACTCCAGCATCTCCTATCACCTTCATTCCCCAATTGCACCATATACAGAGCTTGAAAAACCTCCACCAAAGGTTCAACTTCATGATCAAATAAGTTTCTTATAAACTAGGGATCCCAAACCACACTCCCACCCTGAGATCTCAAGATATCAGCAACCCTTTCCCCCTTATTAAGGGTAAGGTTAAACAAAACAGGAAATCTGCACTTTAATGGAACATTCCCACACCAAACATTTTCCCAAAACTTCACCCTACTCCATCTCCAATTTTAAAACAAACACCTTTCTGAAACATAGAAGATGCACTCATAATTGCTCTCCACAAACCCACCCCATATGGTCTATCGTGATCAATGGTCCCCCAGTTCCCCATATCACACCCATAGTTGCTTGCAATGACTTTCCTCCAAAGGCCGTCTCTCCCCTCCCCAAATCTCCACAACCATTTCCCCAACAATGCTTCATTAAAATTACATATCCTACGAAGCCCAATGCCTCCAGATTCCTTAGGCTTGTAAACAAGGTCCCAATTGGCCCAATGGTACTTCCCATGCCTATCCCTATCACACCACAAGAATTCACTTTCCAGCTTCTCCATTCTATCAGCAATAGAAAGCGAAACTTCCGAAATAGGGAGTAAAATTAGCAAGAGTCGACTGCACGAAGACCAATGTACCACATTTGGAAAGGAATCTACCATGCCAAGAGGACAATTTTTCTCCATCCTCTCCAAAGTGGGATCCCACACCGACTTAGACTTGAACCGAGATCCCAAAGGGACCCCCGAAATAAGTGGTAGGAAGGGAACCAACTTCACACCCCAAAATGTCACTAAACTCTTACATCTCACCAACCTCGCCAACTCCAAAGATCTTACTCTTGGCCAAATTGATCTTAAGCCCCGAGACCGCTTCAAAGCACACAAGAATACCTCTCTGATACCCAAGCTGAGAATGGGAATCACCACAAAACACAAAGGTATCATCTGCAAATTGGAGATGGGAAATACAAGGATTATCAACCCCCGCTTTGAAGCCCTCCAACAAACCAGCCTCGAACCCTTTGGTAAGCATCTTGCTAAGGACTTCCGAGACCAAAATAAAGAGGAAAGCAGACAGAGAATCACCTTGTATGAGTCCTCTAGAAGATTTGAAGAAACCCTACACTTCACCATTTACAAGAACCGAGAGCGACGCAGTGGAAATGCAAATAATGATCCAATTCCTCCACTTCTTGCCAAAATCTATCCTCTCTAGTAAATAAAGAAGGAAATCCCAATCTTCATGATTATAGGCTTTCTCCAAATCAAGTTTACAAAGAAAACCACCTTTCCCTTCAGCAATTCTGGTATCCAAGCATTCATTAGCAATAAGAACCCCATCAAGAAACTGTCTCCCGGGGG
>JAUPMG010308465.1:0-16379 GCA_031762675.1 Pachysandra terminalis
ATTAAGCACACAAAATATTATTATAATGACATTTAATTATTGTAACTTGAAGGGCAAATTTGGAATAGTGCATTTTTATTTTCCTTGACGCATAAATCGGACCATGTGAGCGAAAAAACAAAATTTGAATTTTTTAGCCAAAACTTTTCTTATGAAAACTGTGGGACCCACACGTTTTTTCACTTTCTTGCAAACCAAATGATCAAAGGAAAAAGAAAAGTGCATTTTATTTTTCCCTTTGACGATTTTGATGCTAACTAAACGCATCATCAATCAACCAAGGGCTGTCGTATAAAACCCTAGAAGCAACACTAGATACCCTAAAGGAAAAAGAGATGAAGAGAGGAGAGAAAGAGATAGAGAGAGAGAGAGAGAGAGAGAAGAGAGAGAGAGAGAGAGAGAGTCTCTAAATGGAACTCTAGTATGAATCAGTAGGGAACAAAGGAGTCCAAGTCTTCTAGACATAGAAGACTCAACTCCTACTTAAACTCCATCTGCTAAAGATTAGGAGAGTCGCGCACACTAGACCACATGCCTAGTGTAGACGTCCCAACTCCCATGTAAGGTATCTGAGTTGGTTCATCCAAGTGGGCCAACTGAGTCAACTCAAGTAATATATCCAGCAAATATATAGATATTTAGAATAAAGAATCCAATCTATAACAAAAAGGAGGATGCGAGAGAAGAGAATGATTTTACAGTTAGCTGAATGACAACTAAACACTAATAAAAAACACTATCAACCTAAAAACTCTAGTTTCTTCAAATCTCTCCCATTATTCTTGAAATTATAACGAGACTTCCTGGAATATGATGAAAACCATTTGTTTCATCTGAGGACCATTATAAAACAATGGGAGGACGACCATGAGAATTGGAGGATGACAAGAATAATCAAGCGGAAGCTCTTCCTTGAGCACCATCGACTAAAACTTGTTTAAGGAAAGAAGGGCCTTGTATCTCCAAAAACACGATCCATCTTTAAAAGCATAGTTGGCCAGTAGGTCAGTTGCTTGATCGGCTTCCTATAGCAATTGACGACGATTCTTACAGTGTTGCAGCGCATCAACATCTTATGTATTTCCAAAATATTTCCTTCAATTCTTCAAGTTCCACTCATACTTTCAGTCACCAGTAACTTTGTAATGACAGAAGAATCCTCTTTCACAACAAGATTATTAGCTATGACTTGTTTGGAAGGTGTCAAGATTTGACCGCATTCTACGACTTAGAATGAGTTCTTATAAAAAAAAAATGATTGTGTGGTTCAGTAAGGCATAATGAATTTTTCTAAAATGAGAATGAGAAAATACCCTTCACCCTCTAATGACCTTCAATGGATCCGATCAACCCGATTGAACAAGGATAAGTATCTCGTAAGAATGAGGGATTTAAGACCCAATTGATTTTTTATTTTTTTATCAGGCTCGGGTTATGTTACTTTGGCCTGACCAGGTACGACCCGACCCGACCCGACCCGTTGCAACCATCGGTCTGGATTTTTTGAAATGAGTTTTGCATTTTGACATGGCACTGTTATAAACCAAGTGTTTGATGGCAAACTTGTAAATATATTAGGTCGACCTTTCTGTCTCATAAACCCACTCGTAGTTTCGACTTCTCTCAGAACGTTTGGGGCCACTCGTAGTTTCGACTTCTCTCAGAACGTTTGGGGGGAGATCTTCGGCCATTGGAGCAGCAATCAATCCTCGAAGCAAGTTGTAATCGTTTGGTTCGATCTTTCAACCTTTAGGTCAGGTCTGTCACAATCTTTTAAATCAGCTTTGGATTTTAATCGTTTAGAACTCTGAAAGCTAATTTGATTCTGTAATCGTTAAGAACTCTGAAGCAAAACTCATTTCGTTCCAAAAAAATCCCCCGAAATCTCTTGCAAATTCCTGTTATTGCCACTACTAACTACTACTCGCTCTGCATTCAGTTTCGAAACAAAACATCAAAATCAACCAATCCATTAGTTCAAAAGAAAAATTCCTAAGCATTGTGTGAAGAAATCTGGTTCTTTTTGTGTGCTTGAAGCTTTGGCTCAATGTATCAACAGGCAGTTCAGCACACACTCTCTCTCTCTCTCTCTCTCTCTCTCTAGTTCCCTTTGACTGGGCTGCTCTATAACTGAGTATTTGATCTCCTTATAATATAGTAAAACTCTTTAAAAGTTTGGAATTATTTTTGCATGACCTGTTAGATTTCTACAAGATTAGTATCGTGTAACCGAGTGCTCAATACATAAAGCAATTAAATATTGAATGTTCATGTCACCATGGATCATTTATCATTGATTGTCTTTTGGTATCTGCTTCAAAACTCTGAAAATATTATGGAGAAGAGGAGGTGCTTTAGTATTCAACTCTCTCCTCTTTATAGGTTGATGGAAAACTTTCGTAGGACTAAGACCCATCAATTCATAAACTTAACAATTCGAACCCACCAAGGATTCTGGGTCCTTACAAATTTAATAAGTGCTTTCCAAACCAAACTCAGAGTGTACCAAGTCTAATAGTGATCGCCCCACTCTGTTTAGATATAGCCCCTTATGTTCTGATGAATCCGAGTAGATCCGATCTGGGTTTTAAGAAAACCAAGACTGTGACCATTGCTAGACCATTAAATTTCAATAGTTTGGAATGATAACAATAAAATGATAATTTTGAGCTACTTATTTGAGACTATCTTATATAAGAGATTTGAAATAATCAAGTAAAAATCAAATTGTAACAATGGACAATGATACGTATTCACCAAATTGAAAGAACTCATGATCCATCAAATGGATAGATTCATGAGCTTCATATTAGAAATTAGAATAACTTTATTCGTTATTTGGGAATAGAATTCTTAGTTATTTTTAGAACTTCAGTGAAATTAGAGATCTTTAGGCCATATTTGGTTTTGATTTTAGATTCCCAAATTTTTTATTTTGGTTAGTGAAAGAAAATTTGAAATAGTTACGATCAAATGCTCCATGGATAATGAGACCTACCACATTGAAAATTCTGAGCTTCACAATTGAAAGTTTAAACTAATTTTATTTTTATTTGAAATCTTAATTGTTTTAGAAGAAGTTCAATGCAATCAGAATTTTTTAGGCAACCTTTTGATTTTAATTCTAGATACCAAACTTCATTATGGCCAATGATTACTTGATGTGATTATTCAAATAATTTTGTGCAGAGTGACAGAAATAAAATCGGTATTCATGCCAAAAGGGATTTGCATCCAAGTCTGTAGTATGAATATGAATTTATCAAAAGTCATATCTGATTTTTGAAATTTCCTCATTTAAAAACTGAAATATTTACAATACCCTTTTAAGTACAATCAAGTTAACACCTAATTGTGTTGTTCATACCTAAACTTACAGAATTATCAGCACAAGTGCTGACAGGTCATCTTGTTGGCTACGTGGATCAATGGAGTGTTAGCTGCAACTGCTATCACACCAAAAGATCGCAAAAGATTTCTTCCCTTAGTGGGTTACTTGGTTTGGAAGCCAGTCGTGAATTAGGCATCATGCATTGTCTATATGTTCAAAACCCATTCAAGGGGGTTTAGATCTTTTAACAAACATATGTCAAGGGTATTCTGATGATTCCTTATCCTAACTTGTATTTGTGTAAAAGTCCTAGGTACTATGTGGGGGTATTTGACTCACAGCCATTCTCTTCACATTGCACGCTTCACTGTTTGTGTCTTGGGCAGAAGTCGGCCTTGTATGGGCCCAGCCATGTGCACCCAAAGTATTGTTTCATTGATCCTAGGGCTTGTGTCCATGATGAACACAATCAAATAGGATCTCAGCTGCACATTACACATAGGTGCACAGTGAAGAAGCAAAAGGTTCTTCATCAACCCATTGCATCTGTTGGAGTGGGGGCGGAAGTAATTTCATATTGCTTTATTGAATCTGATGTTAACATGTAGATTGATTCAGACTTCATAGAGAAAATTTAGGCATCGAATTTAACATCAAATGCTTCTTTCAGGAAGCTCTAAAGCATAGATTGAAATACTAAGTTCAAACTCTGATCACAGAAATGGCCCGTTTCCAAAATGTAAGCAACTGATCATGTTGGATTTCTTTGTTATTCTTGTTTATGGTCTTCTTTCTTTCTCATATTGGATTTTCTTTTTTGCATTACTGTGAATTAAAGAAGAAGAAGGGGTTTTTTAAGCCGGCTGTAAAGAAGCCTAGCGTTGATCATGTGACAGGAGATAAGATCCCTAAAAGCTTTGTTTTTTCAAGGGGGAAGTTGCCAGGTTCACTCAAACAATTGAAATTGGACTTACGAAAGTTGATGCTCCCCCACACGGCACTTAAGCTAAAGGTAGCTAATTTGCTTTTGATATTGACTCCATGTTTCCCTTTACTCTTCTGCGAAATGCCATTCTGGGATATTTCTAAAACTTTTTCTTGGTAACTGTTCTTGTGTTTGTGGGTCATTGCTGAATTCACACAAATGTGGATTTTCATGAAACACGTTCTAAGCTTGATTGGTAAATCTTGTTTAAATGAAATTTCCTCTGATGGCATTGTGGGTTTATGTAAGATTAGCTAGGTTAACTGATAGGTTAAAAAGCTTAAAGGAAAGCTGAAAATCCAAAATACAGCTGCAGGGCACTGATCAATCAAGAATTGTAGAGAAGTTATCAAATGGGTTGTTTACCAGTTAAATTTCAGTTCATCAATCGCAATCAACAAAATGCTTATCCCAGCTAGTGCGGTTGGCAATCTATTTAAGCTATAGGAATGTACCCTAGCTGACCTGTACTTAACTTTTGAATTAGCTAACTTGATTCTTATGTTTTTTTTTTTATTGTTGCAGGAAAAGAAACGGAATAATCTTAAGGACTTTTTGAATATTGCAGGGCCTATGGGCGTTACACATTTTCTCCTAGTATCAAAAACAGAATCCTCACCATATTTGAGGGTTGCCAGGACCCCTCAAGGCCCAACAGTTACATTTAAAATACGCGAGTACTCACTGGCAGTTGATGTTGCTCGATCTCAGTTGCGTCCTAGATGCCCTCCAGAACTTTTCAAAACACCTCCTTTGGTAACGTCTATACTCTTTAGTGATTATTATTTATATGTTTTTACGTAGCGTTTCTTCAATTTCTTGCACTTAGTTTCGTCCTGAATTAGCATATATGTAACACCTTCTGGGAAAAAAAAAACAGGAAAAAGAAAAAAAAACAGGTGAACCTAGTATGAACATGTAGATGGTAATTGTAGATTTTTCTTTTCCCAATCGGTAAAATTATATTGTATTTTTATATAAAATGTAGTTGTTATGAAATACAAGTTAAAAGAACAAAGAAAAATCTCTTACCACCTCATCTGTACACAAACTGTATACAAGTGATAGAGGTCAAGACTCTCCATCCTGCAAAAGATCCCAATCTTGAATAAACCACTTGAAAGACATTTCCCTGAACTCAGGAAGGTTTACTGCCAATAAAAATGGCAACAAATGATCCCTTGTGAAAATGGTAATTGTAGATTTTAAATGGAATATATCACCCATCAGGTATGGTCATCACTAAGGGGTAGATGGGTGCACCATTTGCTATGTCACATAAAAGAGATCTCCTACCTATTCAGAAAAAAAGAGATCTCCTGGCTAGAAATATCATCTCAATTATGTAGACAGAACCTTGTACTATCTAATTTTCTCTGGACCATCTTTTCATATTCTTTTCAGTCGTCCACTAAAAGTATTGGTTTAGCTGTTCATATAGCCTGCATCGTCTGATTAATGTATTACATAGAAGAACTTGTAGGTTTGTTCTTTGAATGGTGAGCCCATTCTAGGGCTGTCAACAAGCCAAGCTTGAGCTCTATAATTAGGCTCGCGAGCCAAGCCTAAACCCAAAAAAAAACTCATCTTAACGAGCTTGAGCTGAGCTTTGAAAGGCTCGGCTTGGTTAAAGCTCGGCTCGGTTTGTATATGAGGTTATACGTCCATATTCCGATATCTTATATTATGTATTAGTATAAACACAAATGTTATTATATTATATATAATAATAATCATCAACTATAATATTAATGCATTTGTACCAATCCCAGTTTTTTGCAAGCCGAGCTTTTTACGAGCCGAGCGTGTGCCCAAAATATTTTAACGAGCTTGAGCTGAGTCTGTGCCCAAAAGTTTTTAGCGAGCGTGAGCCGAGCCTGAGCCCAAGCCTTGCTAAAGGTTTATGAGCCTGAGCTGAGCTGGGCAAAGCTTGGTTCGGCTCATTTACAGCCCTAGCCCATTCCATTTTAAGTGTGCTTGCTGACAGTAGTTAGTATCTGCAGTTCTCAAGAAAAAAAAAAGAGAGAGAAATTCTAGTGTTCTAGCATCTATGTCTAGATTTTAGCAATATTTTGTGTTAACTGCAAAATGTTTATTTTATTTGCTAACAGTAGTTAGTATCTGCATTTTGCAAAAGAAAAAATAAGGAGAAAAATTCTAGTAGTCTGTCATCTATCTCTTGATTTAGTAATACGTTATGGTAACTGCTAAATGCCTATCGATGAATGGTGAGTAAATTTCTTCTCACTTGTTATCAGTTTATTTTTTAAATCCTGATTTGGAGTAACTACTCTCAGATTGTTCTTTCTGGTTTTGGGACTGGAGAGCAACATCTAAAGCTCACAACCATCATGTTTCAGAATATCTTTCCAGCAATTGATATTAACACTGTGAGTGCTGACAACAGGTTCATTACTTTTTTTCCTTTATAGGTTCTTATTTCGATTTGCTAATAATGCTCCTGTTGCAGGTCAAGCTTTCCTCGTGCCAGAGAATTGTGTTGCTTAATTATAATAGGGAGACAAAGCTTATTGATTTTCGGCATTATTCCATCAGATTGCAGCCTGTTGGTGTCTCTCGTAGAATTAGAAAATTTGTACAGAACCGTCAAGTTCCTGACTTGAGGAATCTTCAAGATGTGAGCGATTTTGTTACAAGGTACAAATTCTTTCATTGTCTGATCATTCTTATTACAGTGACTGGATGAAATAGTGTACATACAGAGTGACTTTGACGATGGACCGAACCTAAATCAGCAAGCATGTCTGCTCTCTCTTTCATTCCCTGAAGTGCCAAATTATGATTCTGCCAAAATCAATTTGTGTCCTGAGATGAATGACTTTAATGATGCACCAAACCTTCATGGAACCCCAAGTCTCCTACTGATGCTGTGCGTGGTGTGTATTTGCCTCAGTGCCCTGTGTTCTCCCACGGATGTGTAGTTCCCATGCAGAGGGTGTTGAACCATTTGATATACATTGTTGTGTCGTATAAGCTTTTAGAATAAGTGGTTCTCAACATGGTATCACAGCAGGAGGTCGAGTGTTCGAATCCCGGGGGTATGTGTTTGTGTGTTTATACTTCCATGGATGTACCCGTGCTGGTGTGTGTTTGCCTCGGTGCCCTGTGTTCTCCCATGGATGTGTAGTTCCCGTGCAGAGCCCACACGTGCGGAGGGCTTTAAGTTTTCATTCACCTTTGCTTTTGTGATCCCTATCCCTTAGCCAGATCCATATATTTCCTCAGTGCATTACTCTTTACCGTAAGCATGTCAGCCTATCCTACATCCAAACATATCATACTAAAAATTATATGTCAAAATTTTTAATGAAGCAAACTATTGTTGCTCCGTCTCTTTCTCAAGAACTCAACTCTCTTGCTAAAAAATATGCATGAAAAGTTTGGTATCTTGAGAAAATCATTTTCCAATAAATTTTTGTTGCTAACCAGATAAAGTATGTAAAACAAACTTTTGAAAAGAAAAATTGAAAACAAAAGAATTAAAAAAATGTTCAAAGGAAGAAGATTTTGACGATGAGGAGAAAAAAGAATGAGAATGAACAAGAAGAATTTTCAGCCAGGTGTATTTGATGCTATAGATTTATTCTTACAATTCCCCCCCCAACACACACTATTTTATGACTACAGCAGGAGAGCAACTATGCACACACATACTTCACGTGATTTTTCCCTTCTTTTTTTTTGTTCCAATTCCAAGTTAAGAGGAAATCAGAAGGTAGTAGTGTTTATTTAGGACTGATCTGTCATGAACCACACTTGGAAGGCTCTTATCCCATATCCAGATGGGAGTGGATAAGCAATACATAACCAAAATCATTGAAATAAGAAAGGATATTATATAAGACAAAGTATAGAAAAGTAGTGTTATTAAGATAATATTCCATCACATAACATCCTTCAAACAGAAAACAACGGAAAGAAAGTAATACTAGTCTCATGCTTCAAATCAATCCCTATTAACTATAGAAAACCAAATAAGTACTGAATTATAACAATTAAAGCCTACTACAAATTCTACTAAACATCAAGTAAAACCCTAATAACAACCAATGTCTTCAAAGCATCCTTGTCCTCCATCTTAGTCCTCATGGTTCTTATGCTCATCAACTATAGGTCCTAAAATATGTTGTGCTCGAAAGTGTAAGCTACACTAGCTTTGTAAGTAGACAAGGCTAACAATATTTATGATTGAAGTAGGGAAAACTCCCAAGGCATCACCTAGAACTTCCTTTGAGAACCATTCATTAGCCGTCATACTAACAGAGTTACACTCGTATGATTCAGATATTCGACTTCACTGTCCTCACCTATCATCTTTCCACAAGTCTCTTGGGATCATCACATAGAACATATCCCTCACCATGGGAGAAAACAAATTAATTGGTCTGTAGGGATCATCACATAGAACATATCCCTCACCATGGAAGACAACAAATCATTTGGTCTATTGGGATGGCCAAATCCCTCAACACGTGCAATAGTTCATCCAGAACTTCCTCACCATTGTTACGATTTCTAGATCATAATCACTCTCCTTATAATTATAACTCCAGCAATATGAAGTCATGAGGGTCAAGTCAATGCATTAGACCAATACAAGGTCATTACGCAACAATATAAGTATATGCTGTGCGAGTGAGAATGTGTGCATTAACTAAGCAATCAAAGCATGTGTATAATGTGCAATAAGTCTAATTAACATGATAGCAATGGATATGCAAGTAATGTGAAAGCATGTCAAAACATCACATGTTCATCAAACATAGCAAATAGGTCCATAAAGAAGTAACTATACAAAATAATTATAATTTAGCAAAACCAACATCAAAATCAGTTTAATTAGGTCAAAATAAGCATGTATGTGAAGTTTCATAGCAATCAAAGAACTTTGGAATTTTTTGGTTCGCCTAGGGTCTCCTATGAGTCAGCCGAGGGTCTCTGGGCTTGGCTCGACGTACCTTTCGGTGCGCTGAGGCTAGGCTTGGTGACAAATCCAGGGACTTAAAGTTTTGACTGTGGCGCTTGGTGTGCTGTTCGGCATGCCGAGAGGTCGCCGAGTGCCTTTTGACAGTTTTGATGTCTCTTCGGTAAATTGGCCATAACTTTGTGCACACTTATCGGAATCGCCTCAAATTTGTTTTGTTTTACTCCTAATGAGCAGGGGAATCCAAAAATATAAATTGGGGAGGTATTTGGGGTTTGGTGGCTTGCTCGGCGAGCCAAGGAGGTCGCCGAGGGTTTCTGGGTTTGTTCGGCGTACTGTTCATCGAGCCGAGGAGGTCGCCGAACCTCGCAAATTTCACAAGAACTTCTATTTTTGGTTACTTTTGAACCTTAAACACAAAACATGATCAACTAACATTGGTTAGCATGAAATTCCGCACAAAATCCATTCATAAAACTATACAAAACTTGACTCGAATCATACTTACCATATCTTGATTTTAAAACTCAAGAAAATTTAGTAAAAAACCATTAAAATACTTCATACACGAAGAAAGTAACTTTGTACTCCTAATTCAATCAAAAGTAAAGTTAGACTTGAATACTTATCTTGATTTGAAGGTTGGTGTAGAGAATTACACCTCTTGCTCTTCTTTCTCTTCTTCTTCTTCTTCTTCTTCTTCTTCTTCTTCTTCGTCTTTAAGTGATGAATCAACCTCCCAATGCCTTATGTTTTTATAGGCACTTAGGAACTCTAGGATTAGAAACTATAGAACTCTTAATCTCTATCCTTAGATTAGTTATTTTTAATCTCAGCCCTTAGATTAGTTTTCTAGCCAATATGGGTTTCTTTCTATTATTGATTTTTTTTCTAATTCTTGTTTAGAATCCTAGCTTTAGTTTAAATAGTTGTTATTCTAATTTATAGAGAATACCTACTAATTGTTAGTTTTAAAATCTCAGCCATTAATTGGAGATTGAAGGTTCCTACAAGATCTTAGCCACTTGTCGTAACTTTAGAGGTTATGATTGTGGGTGATGTACCTAGTTTCCTATTTTGTACAACCCACCAATCACAATTGGTCAAAAGTCAAACATGATAGCTAAAAATAAAATTTTAAATTAACCCCTAATTTTCTTTTATTTACATATTAATCATATTATTTTGTTTGGTTTATCACATAATCACACAAGATGTGTTGAATACTCCGAAGAAAAATAAAGGAGAATACCTTGGGCAATAATATAAACGCCTGAATTTGGATTTTGTGCATTCCTTTTGTGGTAGCTTTGATGGGAAATTGTGGCAATACATGTTTTTTTTTTTTAGATTTCACAGGTTTTTCATTGTAATTTGTTTTTTCTAAACTTTCCCTCTACGGTTTTCTGCTCTTTTACCAGCTTTCTCCTGAATCATGCAATGCATCAGTAAGTCAATCTTATCTTTTCATATTTTCTCCCATCTCTGCAGAGCTGGTTATGGATCAGAAAGTGAAGGGGATGATGAAGCAGCCACAGTAAGCCTAGCAAGTGACCTTGGAAGGGTCAACCAGGCTTCTACAAAAAGTGCTGTTAAGCTTCAAGAGATTGGACCTAGGATGACTCTTCAACTCATTAAAGTCGAGGAAGGATTGTGCTCTGGAGGAGTCATCTTCAGTGAATATGGTAAGTTCATTTTCCTGCTAATTTTGCGTTAGTGCTTGTCATAACCAACAAAACCTACTTAACAATGCAGTTTTTTTCTTTCTCAAATGTGTATTTTCAGCTTATTCAATACATAATTTTTATCTTAAGCACACTTACGTCCATGACAGAGGAAAAAGGTTTGGTCCATATTTGATATGGGAAGTATGCCTTCTTGTAGAATCTTCTCTTCAGTTGATCTTTCTTGGCATTTCTATCTATTTCCTTTCAGGCCATGGAGGTGGGGAGCAGCAGGAAAATCAGGAAAAACTGGAAGATGACGAGGAAAATTAGTACCTGGTTGACTTGATTGAGTTATAGAGACCAAGACGCAAAACCTCTGAGATAGGTATAGATTCGGTTGATTACTCTTGCTTCATGAGATGCTAGGATCCATTTTTGTGATTCAGGAAGAAAATGAGTTTCTGGAAAATCTAGTTCTACATCGATGATGACTGATCTCTTGTGGTATTAGATGATTGAAATGCTTTGATTATATTGTTCATTCATCATCACCATATGCCTTATCCCAAATAGTTGGGGTCGGCAACAAGAATCATGTTCTTCCGTATCAATCTGTCAAAAACCATATCTTTGTTAAATTACGAGTATGCAAATTTTTTTTGATTGAATCTATCTAGGTGTCAAAAATTATATTGCTCATTAAATTGATGAAATTCCAACATGTCCTCGAGGTATCAAAAACATCTTTGACTGCATATTTTGTTGCAATGTTCTAGCCCAACTAGATGGTACTTTTGAACTGGTTTACCTTTTATTTTTTTCATCAGTAGCCTTGGTTGGGCCTCTAATGTGGGGAGCTCTTCGGCTGTTTTTATTTTCTGTGCATGATTGCAAGCAAAGTTGCAACTGGTAACAACTTTAATGGAACGGAAGACAATCATAGGATTGTGTTCCCTTAATGATGAGGATCTTCTGGACCTGGACTGTATGAACTTTATATGAGGTTGACACCTGTACTTGGTGGATCCCATAAAAAAAGATGACCGATATTTCTAAAACCCTAAAAGGCCTATAGGCTCTGTTTGGATACTGAGAAAATGTGAGAAATTGAAAGTAATGTGGAAAGAAAGTGAAAGTAATGTGAAAAGAAAGTGAAAACGACTTTCTTGAAACTGTTTGGATGTTGTAAGAAATTTGCATGATTATTGTAATTGTGCGTTTGGTTATCAAGAGATTCATAAGAATCTTGAACATAATTTTCAATTCTGTCCTTATACTATAATCCATACATATGGTGTCAAACCGACTTTGGTTTGGTTTTTGTTCGATTTTTAGACTTTGGATTCGGTTTTGGTTTTAAAATTATAAAATCAAATTAGACCGACTTGATGTTGGGTAGAGATCGGTTTAAATCAACACGGTTCATTTTGGTTTAAATTATAGAGGACGTTAAGTCCCATTCGTCAATTTTCATGATTTCTAATTTTTTGAAGTTTCAAAAAAAATACAATCAAACAAATTTTATTAAAAAATAATAAAAAAAAGGTAATATGTTTTTATGGGTCTTACCTCTTGGTTTTAATGTAGAACACACAATTCTTTTTTTAATTTTTGTCATTTCTATTTTATTTTATATTTTTTTTCAATTAATAAGATTTTTTTAATTATATATATATATATATATATATATATATATTGCAATCCTTGTAAATGTGAATGTTTGCGAAGGGTAATGTTGGAAGAAGATCAAAAAAGGATTCCCATGACGCAAAATTCGATCAATTTGGCAACAAAAAAAAAATGTCTTTTTTAGTCATTATCTTTCTCAAGAAAGCATTGGGCCTCATTACTTTTTCATTTTCTTGCTATCCAAATGCTCACGGGAAAGAGAAACGTGCACTTTCTTTTTCCATTCACATTTTCTCGGTATCCAAACATAGCAATAAACTTTAATCCGGCCTTTACCTTAATCGGTGATGGCCACCCTTTTTGTCAGCCCGCCTGAGACAGATGTTAACCTCATGTAAGGTTCACACGAGGTTCACCAGCTCAAGTTCACAGAAGATCTTCGTCCTCAATAATTATTTAAAAAAAAGAAGTGTGAGAAAGGTTCTTTACCCAAATGTGCAATAGATTAGCATACATCTGGAAGACAAAACCATTTTCTATTTCTATTAATTTGATTTAATTTTATGGTTAGGAAAAAAAAAACAAAAACCATCAAAATGGTCATTTTTGATATTTCTAAAACTTGATAGCCTCCTTAATAAAATGACATCCTATATGGAATGTATTTCTAAATAACCCACTCTTATTTTGTTATCCAAAAAAAAAAAAACATGAAACCAGATACAAATTACAAAGCCATAACCAGTAGTGTACATTCCCAAAGTCCATAGCAAAAACAAGTCCAAAACCACAGAACCCACAGTACCAAGAAAAATAAACTTATTAAACAAATGTTATATGTGTTAACCTTATCCAAACCTGTACGCTGTAACTACCCCACCGACCTAATAGTCTTCCTTATATAATGACCCAACAAGGAAGTTTAAGGAAGTTGTGCTTCGGTCAGAATTGAGAGACAGCAACTGAGTTTGAGAGAGAGAGAGGTTTGATTGTGTTGCAGAGAGTTATATATAGAAATGGCAGATATTGCAATTCTGGTTGCAGAGGAGCATGAAAGGAGGACAAAGAACTCCATGAAGAGCAATCCAGGAGAGGAGATCAATTTGGTTTCTTCTTTTTCGGTTTTGGCTCCAACAAGGCTCGATGGGTATAATTGGGTCAAGACCAAAATTGGGGAAGAGAAGATGGAGCTAGCCAAGAGGGCTTTGGAGCCTAGGAGCCAGTTTGGTCTTGCTGCTATTAATGGGGTTTTCTCAGCTTGAATTCTTGTTTTCCTATTTTCTTTTTTGTCCATCTTTGATTTGTACATATTTGGTTCTGTAAGTGTGTAAGGTTTCTATATGATTTTAAGTTTCACGTAGAGGAATCCATTTTATTTTACTTCATTTTTTCCTTGAACCCCACAAGAATTTGAATTTCATTCCATTTAAACCAACTCGAAACGTGGGTTATGGTGGTGGATCAGAGGGTTAACCAACCGAGCATGTGCGTGGGTCCTATGGTTGTGCCATGTGTTCAGAGTTCAGATAAGGAGTGGGAAACCATCTTGGTAGTTGGTTGCCACTTGTTTTCTAAATTTTAAATGAAAAAGGTAAATAAGCTAGGTGTGGTTTTGGTGATCACTTCAAGAATTTGTTCTAACTAGTGGAATTTATTACAATAAAAAATAAAGGGCAAATTATACGTTGACCCTCTTATGTTTCGACTACTTGCCCTTAGACCTCTTGAGGTTTGTTAAATTACAATTACTCTCTTTTTATATGAAACTTCAGTGAGAGTCATTGACTGATTTATCCCTAATAAAATATAAAATTATTCTTCTCAAATCCGTCACCCCCTCCACTACCACCCACCACCCCAAATAATCCATGACCTAGACCTCTTGAGGTTTGTTAAATTACAATTATTCTCCTTTTATATGAAATCTCAGGAGGGGTAATAGAGTAATTTATTCCTAATAAAATACAAAATTAATCCTTTCAAATCCACCACCCTCCACTACCACCCACCACCCCAAATAGTCCATGACCTCCCGAAGTTTCATATAAAAAAGAGTAATTGTAGTTTAACAAACCCCAGGAGGTCCAACTGCAAGTAGTCAAAATCTCATATGTCGAAGTGTAATTTTCCAAGATAAATGATAAATTTGAAAATAATTATTTTTGGGAGGAACGGGAATAACAAACTGGTAAATAAGATAAATTTCTTTTTGATGGCAAACTTATAATATTTCAAGTTGGATCAAAAACCCATTTTATATACATATCAACGAAGCATGAATAAGGGCCCTTTTGCAAAGCTTCTTACAAATGCAAGGGCTTCGGTATGAAGGGTTTTGAATCAAAAGCATTGGTTAAAAGTTATGTTTGGTGAGAAAATTAATACTCGGGACGGGCTTTCCGAGTCTCATAAATGAGTTTAAACAACCATAATTGGATCGACTAAATGAGTTTCTAATTCAGATTAATGGTAAAGAAATCCTTTTTATTTTGTGTTTATCTGAATCAGATGTGTATTAAGATTGTATCATATTCTATGTATTTGCACATTTAATAAAACACAGCCTCATAAGCATAAGATCTGGGATCTATCTATATAGGTGGTCCACAAAAGACCTATCCACAACTCTTATTTAAATATCGTATAAGAGATTTATACAAATATCTTATAAGAGACTTATACAGGTTTCACGGCTAACCTCTAATTACAGCTCTTATTTAAATATCTCATAAGAGACTTAGACAAGTTCCACAGGTAACCTAATCACGACTCCCTAATTAAAATATCATTACAAAAACAGATATAAGTGTAAGCTGTTATACCCAGATTGGAGCGCTGTCCTGATTGGACGAAATCCCACCCACCTCTTAAAGGCTGAGTGAGACCAATGGATGAGCTCAACGTGCATAAGCTCAAGCCCTCGAGTGTCCATTAACCTTGCACCACGCCACCCAAGCTTACAAAAAATACAACCGTTATCCGGGTTCGTTCAGAACAGACATCAGTTATTTATTTTATTTTTTATTTTTAATATTTAGATAGGATATTTATTGAATGAAGTCTATATTTATTTTGAAAATAATGAAAGATTGTTGGAGATTTTCAATATTATTATTTTGTTTTGTTTTGAAAGCCTTTGTGTAGTCTCTCTTGTCCCACAATGGAAAGCTACAAAAAAGGTAAATACTTTATAAGAAGGTAAATTCCTTAAAACTAATGTGTTTAAAAGCAAAAAGAATGATTGGGTGCATTGCACTTGTGTCGGTAATGGCATCATTGTACACGTGCATGTGCGATGATGAAATGGACGCTTTGTAGTCGTGTTTTGCGAGGATCATAGGAACCTTTTTCTTTAGTGTTGCCCAGTCATATCAGGTTGATTTGATGGTTAAGGTTCGATCGAGACTATCCGATGAGAGTTGCACCTGGTCAGAAAGTTGTCAACCGATCATGTGCCTCTACAGGATGAGATTTTGACCGTAGGATCATGCTTGCACCTGATTGATGATAAGTAGAGGATTACCATTGTTAGCAAAACGTGAAACGTCAAAAAAATGGAACGTGAAAAATACGAGTTTAATACGGTTTTAATTTTAAAAAACGTAGTAAAAAACGGTCAAATAAACGGAAACATAAAAAATACGTTCAATAAATAATTCGTGTTTAATACGTATCTTGTTCAAAAAACCAGGTTCAAAAAAACGTCAATATAATATATATATAAGTATTAACAATTAAACAATATATTTTTTTTTGTTGGAACTTGTTATAAAACCCTTTAACACAAAAATAAAGTTGTCGGCTAGCACGCATTTTTCATTG
>JAUPMG010308476.1:0-16379 GCA_031762675.1 Pachysandra terminalis
TTTAATGATAACCCTAGGTTAGTTTCTAGGTATGAAGGGTGTAATTACTATTTTACCCTTTATGTCAAAGTTCTTTTTAATCAGTATTTTCTGGTCTTTACACGTACCAAGTATATGTGCGATCTATTAGAGATCTCGGAAACTCCCTTATCTTTAGCTCATCATCTCCGACGAATGCTCCCATTGCACCTATAAACTTACTAACATGTTCCTTGGCATTACCAGCTTGTCCGTTATATTTTGGCATCAATGGCAAGACTACATATCCCATGGGATATTGATTTTTCTAGGATGGACATTGGATATAGGGGTTGAATATCAACATTGAACCCAATGGGTTTGGCTAACTGTTGTTGTAAGAGACTGGTAATCTCATCTCTAGTCAAAAATCTATTATTTCCTAATGATTCTAGCTGAGGAGTATGCCTTGAAGTATTGGTGTTTGTTGCAGTAGGCGCCACGGGTGCATTCTCCATGACCGGCTCAGCTGGAGGTACATGAGAATGATTATCTCGAGCAATCATTGTTTGAAGCAAATCCATCATCTTCGCTTGCATCTCTTTTACTTGTATGCGTATCATTTCTATTTGGTCGTCCCGATGATCTATAGCTTATTCCAACTCTTCCTTGCCATCTATCTCATGTTAGCTATTAGGTAAATCCTTCTTACATTCTTCAACATGGACGAATGGTCCTGCAGCTCGTGCTACACCTTTCATCTTACCCTTTAGCCTAGGCATTCTTTTCTACGTGAATCAGTATGAAGGAGACCTAATCCCCAACTGAGTCACCAAAATGAAATAGGTTCTTTTTAAAAGTGTCACCAATCAATGAATTACTGATTCGATGGAATCCTAAGTCGATAGTTGACCGTACCCCATCTTCAAAAGATGGACTAGAGAGCAAAAATGAACAAGGAATAGCACAAAACCAAAATTTGACTGGGAAGAATAGCAAATAAAGGTGTTTCGATGTCGTGAGCACACCACAGAGCCACATTTTCAAAGGTTTCACTCTACCCCAAAGTTTCTTGTCCCTATATTTGGAAACAGGGGTCGCTACTTATAGCATTTGGAGAAGGGTACTGATAGGTTAAATTCTGTTAAAATCGTTTCATAACGGTATTCAAAACGTTAACCCAGTGGTGATTAGTGGTAATTATCCCCTGTCTCTTTGGTGGAACAATCACAGATTACATAAATAAATTACATCTTTGCCATTATTCCAAATTACAATTTTGCCATTTTAACGATAGATGTAATTCATAATATAGTTCACAATGGGCGAACCTCATCTCCCTCTCGGTATATCTCTAAATTCCCCTTTTTGATATCAGCATGGCGTTATTATGTCTTCGGCGTCTATCAATAAGCTTCGGCGCAAGTCACATGATTCTGCAAGTGATATTTGTAATAACTTCCAACCTTTGGCGTCATCAGAGTTATTAAACCTTTGGCGCCAATGAGGCTTTGTCTGATTTATGATTTTTGCTAAAGTCGTTTGACCTTTTGTATATCAAGCTGTATCTTTTGGCATCATTGAGGCTTTTTAGCCTTGGCATTGTGAAGTGTAGTCTGTTAGACATTTGCCAAACTAATTTGGTCTTTGGCGCCGTCGAAGGCTGTCTTGCCTTTAGAGTATCAAGTCATGTATTTTGATGTTGTTGAGGTTTTTTAGCCTCGGTGCCTTCAAGACTCTCTACTCTTGGTGCCATTGAGGTTGTTTAACATTCAGCATTGTCGGGATTACTAAGGCTTTGAAGATTCCAAGACCATCATGTTTTCGACGCTACCTAATGTAGTATAGCTTTTGGCATCTTCAAGGATATAAACTTTGATGCAAGAATCAAGCTATAATGTAAGATGTTCTCTTTATTTGACCTTCTATGTCATCGAGGTTCCCTCTAGACAGAGGCGTGCCTTCTACATCGTTGAGGGCTATCCTTCCCTCTAGATGAAGACTGTTTAGCCCTAGCACTATCGAGACTGTTCAGTCTTAGTACCATCGATGCTGTTTAGTCTTAGTACCATCGAGATTGTCTAGTCGTAGCACTATCAAGACTATTTGACCTTCTACGTCGTTGAGGTTCCCTTTAGACGGAGGTGTGAATTGGATGAGACTCAGCTCTTTGGTGAATGTGAGACTCGTCTTGAGGGATGTCTTTCCCTCTCTTACCATTGGTGTTGTCTTTCCTTTACAAAGAAATAATGATTTACGTCATCCAGGGCTATCTTTCCCTTTAGACGTAAATGCAATGTTATGACTTACACCGTCCATAGCTGTCTTTCCCTTTAAACGTAAGTGCATGTCCATCAAGACACATCTCCTTGGTGTATGCAAAATAGATCATTGTATTATTTATTTGAATTTATTCATATTGAAGGGCCCTCACAAGTGCCATGTCGTTCTCATGATTCGCATAGCCTTAATGCTCATGATAATAATGCATTGTTCATCTTTTCGTTGTATCTCATTGAGATAGTTTAACCAGGGGTGAATCTTTTGTTTAAGCCCTTACCAAGGGTAAGGTCCGAATAATCATTCGTAACATTGCTACGTGTAAACGTATTATTATGAAATTTTTTGATACCATTTTTATATTAATATTTCAGTCCCCTTGACCAAGATGATCAATCTCAAGATTATTGGCTTGGTTATATTGAAGTCAGTCAAGGATTGTTGTTGTGTGTTAGTCGTTGTTCCTTGGGCATTTTTTTTTGCTATTGCGCGCCAATGATATCTCGGACATTGGTGTGCGCAAATCTCTTTAGAACTTTTATTGTTATGCACCAAAAGTTCTTTAGATGTTGGCATGAGCGATGAGCGAATTTCCTTCAGGGCTTTCGCTACTACGTGCTGAATATTATTTATGCTTTGGTGTACGTAAATTTTGTTGTGGATTTTGTGTCTACGTGCTATTCTTTTTGGTATTGGCGCATGGGTGATTTTCTCTCTTTGGGTTTTGGTACATAAGTTACCAAAATCTAATTTTTGGTGCCAATTTTACCTCCTCCTTGATTTTTGTGCCTCTTCATATGCCTTGCCCTCACTATATATCTATTAAGGAGAGGTGATTTCATTCGTCATTCCATCATCTAAGAATACCTTCTACTTCTTTTGATCTTTCATCCCTCCCTTTTATTTTTGTATTCCTCATAATGGCTAAGAAGTGATCTTCGCATGTGCCGGTGCCATTGAAACATGCTGGAGAGGTTGATTCTCCCAAGCCCCCAACAAATTGGTCAAACAACCCTTTATTGAATGATATCCTTTGGAAGTGTATCCCTTATTCTCTAGATTAGGTGAGACATTCATCAAATGATAAGATGTTTATCCAATGTCGAGTGCTGAAGCAGTCATTGCTCATGATATTCTTTCAACCCCTCGTTTTTGTTTTGAAGAAGGTCGTTATCGGCCTGGCAAAATCCGGTTTAAGTCTCATCCTTGTCATTCCTTGGGTTGGCTTGAGTGGTGTCAAGACATTTATGGGAATGATTCAACATGGGAGAAGATCAATGCATGCAACTTGGAGAATTCCATCATGGCGTGTTATGAATCAATTATCAATATTGGCAAAGAGGTGATCTTCCAATTGGTATGTCGTTGGAACACGTAAACTCATACCTTCATATCTTCTTGGGGTGAGTTTGCCCCCACTCTAAAAGATGAACATGTCTTACTCAATCTCAAGATTATTGGTGATTTTTATTAAATGAGCATCACTCCTAGTGAAGTTGAGTTGCAAATCATCAAGGAATTTTCAAAGGCGCAAGACTTGGCGAAACAACCATCCAAGTATTCTACGCGATCTCCCAAAAAGAAAGAGTTGCTCACTTCTTTCAGTGGATGGATCCGTTATTTTTTCTAGGATAATAATTCTTCTAGGGACGAAGATGACATGCCAAAATCATCTATTGGCGTTGTGTATCACACGATACACAACTTACATGTTTGAAGATTTTATTGCTTTATTCCTCTTAAAGTACATCTTCAAAGGTTTACCTCATGAAAAAGGTGCAGGATCGCCACTTTATTGTGGTGTGTACGGCACAGGGTTATTTATTTCCTTTGGCTCCATTTTTATTACGAATTGAACCCAATAGACCACTGGGCCCCAGCGGGGGTCCAAATAATGACCTTCACGTCCTCGGAAGGAGAGTGGTGGTTGATTCAAAGACAATAGCAAAAATGAGTGAGTTTTCATTCACTAAGAAAAATAGAAAAGTTATATACATATTTACATCAGATAGTAGCGGAAGAAACCAAAATAATTGTTCTAGGTTAAAAATTAGATTTTAACAAAGAAGATACTACCTAAGTATACTCCAAAAAGAAGCAAAACTAGGAGTATCTCAAAGTATTAAATAAGATGTCCAAAACATTACAATGAATCATTGGAGTGCGTAAAACTCGGCTTCTTCCTCATATACTCATATACTTCTTCTTCCACGAAGTTCTCGTCAGCAATTACAACTTCTAAGTTTCCTGAAATGTTGCTAAAAAGCATGAGCTAACTAGCAAGTAAGAAGTAAATTCAGGAATGCATAAGCTAAATCCTAGAGTCTAAACAATCACAATAATTCAAGCAGAAACAAGAAGGGAAACAATACAAATTCAATGCATGAGGCTGATTAATTATTAAAATGCAAATGCAGTGCGCCTAAGTTATAAAATCACCAAGGTGATCTAGCAAGCAATCTAAGTATGCTGTGCAATGCAAACTCTGATAGAGTGTCAATGTGAAATGTTTCCTCTTGATCCAGCCTCTATTCGGGGTGTCCCAGCAACCTGAATTCACCCCAGGGTGTTCCAGCAACCTGAAATCATCCCCCCGTCGTAACGATCCAAGGAATAAGACTATTCTACGTGTACAACAAAGTTGTAAGGGTTTTCAGGCTAGGAGGCACAATCCCCCCACTTATTTTTTATCAGTGGCCCATAGGTCGACACTTGCCGCATCCCTCAGGAAATCATGACACTTGACCAATCTACAGAGGCCCATCTCCACTCCTAGGGTCTGATAACGCTTGGCAAAGGAGAGTGTATTGGGTTAGCTACTCCCTCAACTCGGCCCTGCCAGTCTCCTCACTAGTTGTGGGTACACATCACTCTCATTTTCATCCTCGAGACGCAACTGTGAGGTCTCAGGTTACAGGGTCATACTCTTCGAACACTGGGGTCTAGAGTCCATGAAGTGTTGTGAAGTGTGCACATTAACTAAATTAACATCTTGTGGTGTACAGGGTGAAGTATACCAATCTAAAGCACTTAATTTACATAACTTTGAGTAGCTTCATATAGCATTTCATTGTTTAAGTTCTCAAGGCACCATCTGTACTAGCATTCATACATGTGAGCATTTATCATAATCCAAACCATCATGTATGACAACATATATCAGCTAACCAATATCAAAACATTTATGGAAAAGCTCTGGTTCGGCGGGGTCCTCGGTGAGCTCTTCGGCGCACCGAAACCCACTTCGGCGACCCCTTCGATGCACCGAAGCTTGGTTCAGTGACCCTTTCGGCAAACCTCTATAAGATTCGTCGACAAAACCAGGGGTCCTTTCTCAGCGAGCTCCTTGGCGCACCGAGGTCCATTTCGACCAACCGAACTGGTCCTCGGTGACCTGTTCAAGATGTTCATACTTGACGGACTTTTAGGCGCGCCGATGGATTTGCCCTTGACCCAGAAAGCGTTCGGCGACGTGTTCGGCGCTCCGAGGAGGCTGCCGAACGTCGCGAACGGGCCAACAGTTAGGGATTTCTTTGAAATTTTTGATTTCTAAACATATCAAGACAAGAGGTTAAATATATATGAAATTGAATCAGGAAAAACATACAAATGACTACACACTAACATTCAAGTTAAACTATCTACATTCAAACAAAAATGAAGCAAGAATTAAATGCAATTGTAAAGGTAACTAAGATCTAACTATCTACATTCATGAATTTATTCTTACCTATTAGAATCAAGCAACAAATCCAAGATTAAATCAACACATGCAAGATCTTTCTTCTCCAAGCTTCTCCACCAAGGCTAAACCAAACAAACAAAACAAAATTCAACTTTCTCTCAAACTTCTCAAGCAAGATACCCCAAGCCAAGTGGCAAGATCTAGGCCATCAAATTCTAACTACCAAATCTTAACTGTCAAACTTTAACTACTCTCATCCAAACCATCAAAATTTAACTACTCAATCCAAGCCATACACCACATCACAAAATGAAATTTACAACAATGCCATTAGCTCAAAACAATCAAGTTATTTACTGTGCATCGCACAAGGACCACAAAATCATCTTAACAACCATTGCATGGTCAGATTTTGTCCGATTGGAGATCAATTTGGCAGATAGAATCATGACAAGGAAACAAATAAAATTAAATAACCAAGAGGTGGTTTAGGCCTTTACAACCTACCCCCCTTAAAAGGATTTCGTCCTCGAAATCTACTCACTTTAGGTAAAAAGCTGTGGTTATCTGGTTCGCATCAACTTTTCAAGCTCCCAAGTTGCTTCTGAAGTTCCGTGATTGCTCCATAAGAATTTCACCTTCACAATGACTTTGTTCCGCAGCACTTGTTGTTTTCGGTCCCAAATCTCCACTAAATGCTCTTCATATGTGGTGTTCTCTTTGATGGTCACAGTCTGCCAGTCAATAACTGAAGCGGTATCCGAGTGGTACTTCCTCAGCATGGACACGTGGAATACGTCATGCGTCAAGTCCATGGAGGATGGTAGCAGCACTCGGTAAGCCACTTCTCCAATCCTTTCGGTGATCTCAAATCGTCTAATGGACCTTGGCGCTAGCTTGCTCCTCTTGCCTAATTTGAATACTCCTTTAGTTGGTGAGACCTTAAGGAACACCCAGTCACCCACCAAGAACTCTAACTGCCGTCTTCCACGTCCGCATACTTCTTCTGCCGATGTTGAGCTGTATGCAATTTGCTTCTTATCTGGTTGATCTTCTCAGTCGTCTCAGCCATGATCTCGGATCCCAACGAAACATAAGTATTGTCTTCATTCTAGCACAAAGGTGATCGGTAGGGTCTTCCATAAAGCGCTTCAAACGATGTCATCCCCAAGCTCGCATGGTAGCTGTTGTTGTAGGAGAACTCGACTAATGCAAGGTGATCTTCCGAGCTACCCTTGAAGTCTAAAATACATGAACGCAGGAGATCTTCAAGGAATTGGTTCACTCTTTCCATTTGACCGTCCGTTTGAGGACGAAAGGTGGTGCTGAAGTTGAGTTGCTTCCCCAAAGCTTTGTGTAATCTCCTCCAAACCCTTGAAGTAATCTGCGACCCCCGATCTGATACAATAGTGATAGGCACTCCATGTAGGCAAATGATCTCTTTCACGTACAGTCTAGCTAGATCATCAGTGTTCATCGTAGTCTTTGCGGCTAGGAAATGTGCTGACTTGGTCAAACGATCTACGATCACCCAAATCATATCGAAGCTGCTACGAGTCTTCGGCAGTCCCGTGATGAAATCTATGGAAAGGCTGAAGTATACCCGCCGGCTTCTGATGTTCTACTTTCACTTGTTGACAAGCGGCGCACTTGATCACAAACTCTGCGATCTCAACTTTCATACGATTCCACCAATAGTTGTGTAGCACATCATGATACATTTTGGTTTTGCCGGGATGAATGGAATATCTCGACCTGTGTGCTTCAGCTAGAATCTCACTCTTCAAATCTTCATCTTGAGGTTGTTTTGTTTTAGAATGTTTGGTGTCATGAACTGGGATGTGTGTCATGGAGGGAGGTTCGCTACGAGGATGCCCTTGGACTATCCTGTTTAGATGGTATGTCCCGAATAAAAATAAATGTCGGGTGTGAATTTCCCAAGGGTTGAAACTCCCTTAAATCTGTGTTGTACACATAGAATCGGCGAGGTATCCTTATCCCGAATGGGACCATGGCTCCCCGAGAGAGTTGCATGGTCATACGGTCCGGATCGTGCGTGCATCTCCAGAGTTCATGACAGAAATATCATTATGCATAGCATTATGATTGGGAGTGATTATGATTGTAGTATGGAACTAGATTTCCCTTTGTATGTTAATGAAGCATCTTGCATTGAGAAGCTTCTTAGGTCTGAGCGGACTAATGGAAGTGATACTTGGACATGTGAGATTGGTTGATAGAACTGCATTTGGTTATAATGGTGATTGATTGATGTGGATTACTATTGGATGAACTCTAGATGAATTATATAGTGTTAACTTAGTTTCTCATCAGGTTACTAGTAAGGTTTGTTATTCCTGATCATATTATTCAATTCAGGTAAGTACGAACTCCTCTCCCTTCGCATTGTATTCTTCTAATACTTCCGCTGCATGTATCTAATGGATTGTGTTTCTGGGTGAATGCCGAAGTATTGTGGATTTACTCACGAGCTTTATAGCTCACCCTTTTTGGGGATGTTGATTTTCATGTATGCTGCGCACTCTGTAGACTTAAGGATGGATTGGGATAGGAGGCTCCCACACACACTTAAGCTTATGATGGGTTGGGTAATGAATTTAGCTTAATTCTATTTACTTTAGCTCTTGTTTACTTACTTGTTTGCCACCTCCTGGTAAGGGGGTGAGAGTTTCGTCGCCAGATTCTTGTGGTGACCCTGATAGGGAACACCCTAGAATCGGGTCATGACATTATGGGACTATGCGAAGCATAAGAAAGGCAATGATTTTATGTCTTTGGTTGATGATGACTCGCGATTCATATATCACCCTCATCGTTCACCTTTGCCCGGGATACAAGATACTGGCTTTCGATGCCAAGCTCAATTAAGTCGCCTTGCATTTGGGAATAGGAACCAGAAGAAGTATGATTACGTGGACTATGCCATGACTATTTTTCCTGAATGTCTACTAGCGAAAGTGGATGATAGTTACATTACGAAGTCTTAAAACCCTCAAAGGTTTATCAGGCAATTTGGATGCAAGAAAATGCCAGCTTCCGAAAGGGTGCCGATGTTCATTGTTGCTCAAGCATGTATCCTTTATACAAGAGAAGGTTTCCAAGATTTGTTCCACACATCAAGAGACACGATATGATAGCAGGCGACTGCCGTCATTAGGGTTACATTCAGGAAATGGCAAAATTCTGGTATAACATTTTCAATCACGCCCGACCCTTTGTTCCTAGTAAAGCTTTGAGAGTGCCATTGGCGATTCTCACAAAAAATCATCCTAGAATGAGGTTTCCTGTGAAACCTAGACTTCCAAAGGCTGGTGTTCGGAAAATATCGTCGAAAGCCTCTAAGGCAGCTTCTTTACCTATCCTTCTGAGTTTGCTAAAATTTCTAGTAGACAGGTATGGTTCTTTACTTGTGATTACATTTTCTAACATATTATATTTTGTCTTTTACTTTCTACTTGTGTGTTTGTATATATATATATATATATATATATGATATCTTCTGGTATTTTGGTTGATTATGAACTTCTATATTGGACCATATTTATCTTAGGTCCAATCCACAGACCAAACTGATTCATCTTCTAAATGCTAGCGGCAATCCACGAAAGGTTCTTCACTTCCAACAATCCACTTCTAAACGCAAACGGCTAACACTCTTACTGTAAAGGAGAAGGCTCATGGATCTAAAGCGGTAACAACTCGTGTTCCAAAAGCAGCTACACGTCTTCCCAAAATGCCTATTGCTTTTACTACTTCTCGAGTCTCTCCTGAAAAGCAAAACGAAACCGGCAAGAGAAAGAGGAAAGAAAATGACCCTGTTGTGGCGCCCGCCTCTACTAAGCAAAGGAAATCTTCTAGTCGGATTATGCCACCGAGTCCCCCATTTTCATCTCCTATCATCGAGGAGGTACAAAATATTTCTATCATTGATGCTCTTTTACTAGATGAGAGTTATGTTACGCCCTCTTCACTATTATCTTCTATGTCACAGGCTAATGCTCATGTAGGAGCTTCTTCTCGCCCTAAAGAAGGAGAACAACTTCCTGACTTTGTGGATGAAGTGTTATTCAGCGAGGCGCCTGTAAGTACTCCTGTTGATCCAATACTCCTGCTTATTAAGCCCAATGTCAATTATTTCTTCGTAGGAGGCATCTTGATCCCCAACACTTATGGTTCTATTATGGAAGAGATTATCAAGTGTCGTGGTGATCCTGGTGAATACATGATTCTCCCCAATCTTCAAATATGTGCTTCCTTGTATACACTAGTGTGCTCAACAGTCAGTCGTCTGTGAGAAACGAGATTGCCAACGTTTACTGTACTAGAGCTTAAAGATATACATAAGGACCTCAAGGACCCTTCGACGTTAGGCATGTAATTGGATTCGTTAGTTGCTCACTTGAAGAGCGTCGAAGAAGCTACAGCACACGTCACGTGTTATAAAGAGTTGAAAGCTTCCTCTATGTCATGCAAAGATTTGCAATCTCACGTAGCTGATCATAAAGTGGAGATAGAGGCATTGGAAGCTCGGCTTTTGGAAGCGAAGAAGCAATTGTCCAAGGACAAGGCGAGATTGGCAGGTGATGAACTTTCCTCTATGCGCACTTGGCTCGTGAGCAATTGGTTTATGCAGGACACTATTTTAGCAAATCTTTTGAAGAAGACGTGATGACCTCTCATCTTTTGATTACCATTTTAGTTTTCCTTTTCTTCTTTTTTCACTTTTGGAGTACTAACACATTTTTCTTTTTGCTGGTGCAACCTTGGCGAATATTAATATAAAAAAGATTTACATTAATTAATATATGTTTATCTTATGGCGAATGAATAGTCACTCAAATTAATTAGTGCGTTTAATGAAGAGACTCCTAAACCTCTATATAAAGGGTGAAAGGGTTGAGGAAATTTACCTCATTAAAAATACCTCTTCTTTCTTGAATTTTTAGGAGAGAGAGTGTAATAACCCAACCAAAATATAGGACTAATACGTAATTAATAAAAGTATAGGAGTTAGTGTGTAATCAATTATAAAATTAGGGGTTAATTTGAAATTTTAGTAAGGGATCATATCGTTTGACTTTTGACCGATTATGGTTGGTGGGTTGTATAATTAGGAAACTAAGTGCAACACACACAATCATAACCTTTTAAGTTATAATGAATGGTTTAGATCTTGCACGAGATTTCACACTCCAATCAATGGCTTCGATTAAAAGAAACTAATAGAAGCTTCTTTTATCACATAGGACTTAGAAAAAACACTAGAATTTAAGTTGAACTAGGAGAGCTAGGAAATTGATCTAATGATTAAGAAACTAATACATCCCAATAGAGGGACAGGAGTAAACTTAAAATTCTAATCCTAATGGAACTAGGAACTTTTCTGAATTACTATAAATAAAAGTCCTAGGTGTACTTCGAAAATCACAATAATTCCTTGGAGCTAAGAAGAAGAGGAAGGAGAGTAGAGGTAAATTCTCTACTCCAACTTAGCAACATTAAGGTAACTTTTCGAATTGAACTTGTTTTATAGTTTAAGTAGAGTTTCAAGTTTGTTTTTCAATAGTAGGAAGTAGAGTTTAAAAATTTATATTAGTTTTCAAAGTTTTCAAAACTAATTACTTACTAATTATTTACTTATGTTTTCTAAAGTATTTTAATTTGGTTTTTTCGGAATTTAATATTAAGGAAGGATTCTTAAGGAAGAAAATCAATTTGTATTTTAAAAAGATCAAAATTCTGGAAAACTGTCCCAGAACCTGTAGTTTAGCGAGTACTTGGCGAGTCGAGCGCGTGCCGAACCAGCCCAGAAAAACACTCGACGAGTCCTCGGTGATCCGAGCACATGCCGAACCAGCCAAGAAGAACACTCGGTGAGCCAAGCAACATGCCGAGCGTCCATTTTGCATGCTTCACTCCCTGGATTTCACAGCAAGCCAATACTCGGCGCGCGGTGAGCAAGCCGAGCGTAACAGAAAAATTATTAGGTCCCTGGAAAAGACACCAAGTGGGTTCTCTCTGAGCCGAGAATGCGCCTAGCCAAGTTTTGTGACCCAAACCTAGAAAACCATAAATTCTATAATGGAACCCTCGGCGATCCCTCGGAGCGCCGTGCACACGCCGAAAGCCCCACGGTAACCCCAAGGCGCGCCGAAATATGCTAAGTTGATCCAAGTTGATTATATTTAAATGAGCATATGTATTTTGATCTCATTAGACCAATTCTGATGTTAGTTATGCTTGATTTGACATATTTCAAATACTCATACCCTATTTGGACTATTTTTCATACTGGTTGGAACATGATATTTTGATATGATTGCTTTTATGTGTTTTTAACATGTCCAGCATGCTGAATAGGCTCATTACATCTTGTACACATCAATTTCATGCTTAGTTAATGTGCATCCTATCACTTGCAAATCGTAAGCCTTAAGACCATGGGTTTGGTCAATCGGTTAAACCCCCTTGCATGTAAGTCCATACTGCTAGATTTTTAAGTATATTACGAGATTACTGTGATTTGGAAATCACAGTAGGTGAGGAGACTTGCTTATGCATAATTATTTTTGGAGTTTAGGGACTATCTATCCCAATATACGTATTTTGATTCTTGTCTTGCGAGATGAATGCCCATCTTGTTGGATGGATGACCGAGTGAAGTTCTGTTAGTAGATTTGTTTATGTATGACTCACAAGGACCATTTCACATTGGTGAAGCCGTTGGATTTTTTCCCATGATCGGAAATAAAATGAGGAAATTGGGACCTTTAGGTCATAAATCCTAGAAACTATTATGCGCACATTGAATAACCCCTTATTCTTGCAATGTATTCGGGGGATGATATTTATCTTGTTTAGCCAGGGGTTTGATCAGGTGTGAAATATACATTAAACCAATACCATACAGCATATTGCATATTAGATTGTTTTCAATTACATGTGGTGATCTTAATTGTTAGGTGCACAACATGCGTTAATAATTGAATCTGCCCCATCATATTGCATATTATATGTTAATTTCACACATTGCATCAGATTACATGTCTTGTACATATCACATTCACACTTGCACTTTCAGCGCATGTTATATGCATATTGACTTTTATAATTCATTGTTTATTATAGATTACCATTGAAGAGTGGCCTTGGCCTTACTTCAAATTATAAACCATGTTCGATTTTTTACTTACTGAGCTAAGTGTAGTTGACGGTTTCGAGCACAACATATTTCAGGACCTATAGATGATGAAGACATGGACCGCGAGGACCAAGGAGGAGAACAAGGATGTTTTGAAGATTGTAACTGTACTTAGAGTTTTATTCAATGATTGTACTAGATCTTGTAGTAGGGTTTTATTCAATGTAATTCGATACTTAGTTAAATAGGTTAGTTAATAGGGATTTGATTTAAAGCACGAGTCTAGTTTTATTTTATTTTCCATTGTTTTCTGTTTGAAGGATTTTATGTGAGGGTTACTATTTTTATAACATTACTTTCCATACTTAATCTTATATAAAATCCTTATTAATGTTAATGATTTTGTCTACATATCGTTTGTCCACTCTCATCTGGATATGGGATGAGAGTTGGAAACTAGATTTGGGGATTTCAATGAGATTTATAGATTTGGTTTGTGAAAAGAGTGGTATCAGAGCCTGAGTTTTATGTTTTAAATCAGATTTCATAAGATTTTGATTGCTGATATTTTAAAAGTTTTCTGTTTGCCAATATTCCAAAAGTTTTCTGTGCTGTATGAAATACTAACAGTTAGGATTTTATTTCATAACAAGTTGGATGTTGTCTTCTTTTCCCAAGGTACTTAGCAGATTTCAGAATGGCCGGAAGAAGAAGAGATGCTAGTGTGGATATCAACGTACCAAAAGCAAGTAATGATGACAATCAGAACCCACAACTTGCTGGAATTTATTAAGCAATGGGGCATATGGCCGATATGGTGGAACAGCAACAAGCTAGAATGGGGAGTATGCCACCGCAATCCAAAGCACAACAAAACACCCATAGCATTGAGAAGTTCAAGAAGCTTGGACCTACTGTTTTCAAAGGGACAATCGATCCTTTGGAAGGACAAGCATGGGTAGATTCTTTGGAACACATCTTTGAAGCTGTGGAAGTGGATGACAAAGAGATGATTCGATTTTCCGTATTCATGCTAGAAGGCGACGCAAGACGATGGTGGAAGGCTGATTTGGAGATAGCACCAATTCAAACATGAAATGACTTTAAGGTGAGATTTTACTTAAAGTATTTTCCTAAAATTATTAGAAAGGAAAATGAGCTGGATTTGATGAAGCTGGAGAAAGGATTGATGGTACCGGAGTACGCAGCAATGTTCACAGAATTATCAAAATTTGCCACTTATGTGGTAGATGAAGAAGAAAAGAAGGCGTTCAGATTTGAGAGCGGGTTAAGATATAGCATTAGGAGTAGGTTAACCGTGCGAGAATTCACTAAGTATCATGAAGTAGTGGATTGTGCTCGTAAGGTAGAAAAAGATATACAAGAATTCCATAGGATTCGAGACCTAAAGAAGGAACGGAACAATATAAGGGCTTGAAATTTCAAGAACTACCACAATCGGGAGGACTTTCAAAAGAGCCAAAGGACACTAGAATCAATGAACACTTCAAACCTTGATACTACGAACACAAGGTGTTTCAATTGTGGGAGACTTGGACATCATAAAGAGATTGCTGATTGCCGAAGATCCTCAATAGAAGTCATCTTAAGGACAACAACAAGACATACCTAAACTTCACCACCAACAAAATCAGAAAGCAGTGCAGCAATAACAAGGTCAACAAGGAAGGGTCTACATCATCAGACAACAAAAGGAGGAAGAAAACAAAGTTCCCATCTGAATTCAGCAAGAATTGAAATCAATACAAAATTATATTCAAGGTAAGTATCTTCAACTTTTCTGTTTACGGTTATCGAATTTCGAGGACGGCATTGTCTTAAGAAGGGAAGAGTGTAATAACCCAACCAAAATATATGACTAATATATAATAAATATAAGTATAGGTGTTAGTGTGTAATTAATTATAAAATTAGGAGTTAATTTGAAATTTTAGTAAGGGATCATATCGTTTGACTTTTGACTGATTGTGATTGGTGGATTGTACAATTAAGAAATTAAGTACAACACACACAATCATAACCTCTTAAGTTATAATGAGTGGTTGAGATCTTGCAGGAGATTTCACACTCCAATCAATGGCTTAGATTAAAAGACACTAATAGAAGCTTCTTTTATCACATAGGACTTAGAAAAAAAACACTAGAATTCGAGAGCTGGGAAATTGATCGAATGGTTGAAAACCTAATACATCCCAATAGAGGGACATGAATAAACTTAACTTATAATCCTAATAGAACTTGGAAGTTTGCTGAATTACTATAAATAAGAGTCTTTGGTGTATTTCGAAAATCACAATAATTCTTTGGAGCTAAGGAGAAGAGGAAGAAGGAGAGCAAAGGTGAATTCTCTACTCCCACTCAGTAACATCAAGGTAAGTTTTCGAATTTAACTTATTTTAAGGTTTAAGTAGAGTTTCAAGTTTGTTTTTCAATAGTAGGAAGTAAAGTTTCAAAATTTATATTAGTTTTCAAAACTATTTACTAACTAATTATTTACTTATGTTTTCTTAAGTATTTTAATTGGGTTTTGTTCAGAATTTAATATTAATGAACGTTACTTAAGGAATAAAATAGATTTGTATTGTAGAAAGATCAAAATTCTAGAAAAATTGCCCAGATCCTTCAGTTCGGCAAGTACTTGGCGAGCCGCATGCAACGAACCAGCCAAGAAGAACACTCGGCGAGTCCTCGGCACGCACCGAACTAGCCCAGAAGAACACTCAGCGAGTCCTCACCAAGCCGAGCACGTGCCGAGTGTCCTTTTTGGATGTTTGACTCCTTGGGTTTCACACCGAGCCGCGCGCCGTGAGCTCACCGAGCATAGCAGAAATATTATTAGGTCCCTGAAAAACACACCGAGCGGATTCTTGACAAGCCGAGAATGCGTCGAGCCAAGTTTTGTGACCCAAACCCACAAACCCAGAAATTCTATAATGGAACTGTCACGACCCGGACCGGAAATTCCCGATTTCGTAGGTTTTCCAGTCCAAGTGTAACCTTGACCCCATATTTCTACGGGAGTGGATAACCAAATTAAATCATAAGCAGAAGTCCTGAGCAGTTCTAGTAAGATATAAGTAGCTAAAAATGCCTAGAATAAAAATCTATACGTTCTAGGGATCAAAGTCTACATCTAGACTAATTTATTCACATACATCTATCAGAGTACGCTACCTGGTCCATGTCTGCTCTCTCGGTTTGCTTCATACTCCTGAGATCTGAAAAAAAAATAAAACAAACAACATGAGTAAACCTAAAATAATATGGATTCAC
>JAUPMG010308486.1:1860-16379 GCA_031762675.1 Pachysandra terminalis
CTCCAAGACCCACCCCCTTCTCCTTCTCTCTCACTACATCTCAGTTTCTTCCTGTCTGCAAGGCCAAGCCCCCATCTCAGTTCTCTGATCAACTTTCTCATTTTTTTTGGATCATCGGCAGAACCCCTTTGAAGAAAAGCTAAGAACCTATTCAGTTCTTCCAAAAAAACCCTAGCCAAAACCCCTAAATCAAACCCATTTTCTGTTCGTTATTTCCCAAACCAGATTCCATTTTCTTCTGTTGTTCATCCAAATCGCTGACCCCATTTCCTGTTCATTAAAAACCCCATTAAAGATCCACAAAACGCCTTTGAAAACCTCATCCAGCAGTTCGTCCTCCCCAAATCACCAACTCATTTTGCTTAAAAACCCCATTAAAGATCCACAAAACCCCTTTGAAAACTCATTCGAAAACCTGATCCAGTAGTTCGTCCTCCCCAAATCACCAACTCATTTTTCTGTTCATCTTCTTCCCATTTCACAGAAACCTGGCTTGGAGCTGCAGTTGCTGCGAGTCCGACGATGAGTTGGTGCTTTCCATGGATGAGCTGAACAGAACTAGTGGTTTTTTTTTTTAGTTTTTAGATTTGTGTTTTAATTCTCTGAGGATTTATGAAAGAAGATGAGAGAGAGAGAGAGAGAGAGAGAGAGAGGTGGGGTGATGGTGGTGGCGGTGGGGTAATAGTGTTCTATTTTAAAAAAAATAAAAATAAAAAATCAGATTAACAGACGTTTGCCAACGTTCTGTTCATTTGTTCTACACTAGGTGCACACCCATTACGTGTCCGACAATAGGTACACGTGTCGTGTGCCCATTGTTGGTGCGCAATTGGGTGGACCGAAACGGGTGTAGACGATGTGCTCCCTTTCTTCACATGGATTGCATTTCTTGAGAGGATTCTAAACTTGGTTAATAAAGCGTAGAGCGAAAGCGAGATTTAAAAAATGCCTTATGGTCTAGAGCGAAGATCGCCTATATATACGCATATATATATATATATATATATATATATATATAATTTAAAAGTTATTTAATTGTAGAATATAAAAAATAGTAATATTAATTATGTTTGATAAATTAATATACTAATTTGATTTTAAAGGAAGAGAGAAATTCTAGTAAAAAATTCAGATGAATATGAGTATTTCCTTAGTTACTTGATACATTCGTATAGGGTTGCGTTTCTAATCTGAAAACGTAAATTCACTTTTCCAGAGTGAGTTCGCTAGTAAAACACGCTCTTCGATCTAGAAGTTTGCGATTTGATAATAAATTATAGTACAAATGTCCATATGTCTCTTTGTGACTCTTTCATACATGACATAGTACAAGGCACAAGTATTAAATACTTTTGTAAGCTTTTGAGAGGGAAAGATGACACTTTTGTACATGACATACTATAAGTATTAAATGCTTTTGTAAACTTTTGAGAGCGAGAACGTCAATTTAAAAAATGCCCTATGGTTCAGAGCGTCTCAAATGTGTTGACATACGTACATATATACATATATACATTTGTATTTATACATAATTATAGAATTAAATAATTTAAGGGATATTTTACTCTGTAATAGAATTGTAGAATATGGAAAAATAGTAATATTAATTATATTTTATAAATTAAAATACTAGTTTGCTTTTAAAGGAAAAGAGAAATTCCAGTTAAAAAGTCAGATAGAAATAAGAGTGTGACGTTATTTTTAATAAGTTAATTTACAAGAGAAGGAATATTTCTTTGAGAAATATTAAATACGAAGTATATGAGAGTTTAAAAACAAAGAAGAAAAAAAGAAAGATGGTGAGAAAATATCTTATGATGAAAAATAATAAATATAGACGGATAATAAAAGAGAGATGTCTTTTTTATAGTTAATTCTTACAGATGGAATTTAATGATGTTGAAAATCTCTCTCTCTCTCTCTCTCAAAAGTTTTTAATGCTCGTAATGTTTCATGTGCGGAAGTGTCATTATCTTTCTTCCTCTCTCTCAGATGCTTACAAAAGCATTTAATGCTGGTGCTTTATATTGTCGTGTACAGAAGTGTCATAAAGAGAAATATATGGACATTTGTACTCTGATTTGTTATCAAATCACAAATTTCTAGATTGAGGAGCGTGTTTTATGGGAGCTGCAGAGATTAACTTGGAACATGCAGGATCTTCACTCTAGCAGTCCCAGCAGTGAGTCTAGGAGGTGAAGGAGAGGGACGACTCAAGTTTCTCAATGATGCTTAAAATCCTTTCGTGGAACGTGCAGGGGTTGAATGCAAGGGATAGAAGGGTGGTGATTAAAGCAGCTATAGTCTTGTGGGATCCAGATATTGTGTTTATACAGGAAACAAAATTTTCATCTGATATTAGTTTAGTTCTTGGCTGAATGATATATGGATTCATCGAGAGATTGAATGGGTGTGTCTTCCAGCCTTGGGGTCTGCTGGTGGGGTTGCCGTGGGATGGAAGAAAGCGGGCTTGCGTAAGGAGATCATTCACCATGGTGTTTTTTCGGTTTTTTCGGTTTCGGTTGTATTAAAAGAATTGAGAAGTGGTGAGTCATGTTTACTATCTTCTGTTTATTGTCCGGGCGAATGGGCGGTGTCTCATGTTTTATGGTCTGAATTAGATGGAGTGGGAGGCAACGGGAATATGCCTTGGTGTATTGGAAGAGACTTTAATGTGATCCGCTTTATTTTGAAGCGGATAGGATGCAATTATTTATCATCATCGATGAGAGATTTCTCGGATTTTGTTAACCGAAACGGTTTGTTGGATGTTCCGATCAGTGGGGGAGAATTTACGTGGTCTGGAAATGAGTCTATTCCTTCAATGTCTAGATTTGATAGGTTCTTACTTTCTCAGTCGTGGGTGGACAGATTCTCTTATCTGAAAGGTGTTTGTTTGCGTAGGTCTATTTCTGATCATAAACCTATTCTTCTTGAATGTTCTGATGGGATGAGAAGGGCGGCACCTTTCAGGTTTGAAAACATGTGGCTGGAAGATATTAGCTTCATGGAACACATAGGTAAGTGGTGGAATGAAGGTGTGTTTACTGGGTAGCGCTACCCATATTTTCTACAGAAAATCAAAGAACATTAAACAGAAAATCAAGGAGTGGAATCTGAGTACCTTTGGCAGAATTGAGTCTTTAAAAGGGTCGCTAATGAAGAGTATTGAGGAGCTTGATCTGAAGGTGGAAAATCAAATCCTCAGTACAGAAGAATGGTTTTTTGTTTTTGATCAGTAAAGGTAAAATTATATTAAAGGGACCCGAAGCCCAAAACTATACAAAAAGAGCATAATACAGTATGTATGCCACATCCAAAACTATACAAGAAGACTATTCAGGAGCATCCCATTTCTGTCCCCAATCCCTATCAAACTCACTAAATAAACACCCCCCAAATTCTGATAAGTTGGCAGTACAGAAGAATGGTTGGAAAGGGAAAGGTTGAAATTGGAGTTCAGAAAGATTGCTAGATTGGAAGAAATTAGCTGGCGTAAAAAATAAGAGCTTTATGACTGAAAGTTGGGGATAGAAACACAAAATTTTTCCATTCTATGCTAAAGCGCGGAATAAAGTGAATTCTATCTCTCGTTTAGAGGAGGGGTCTTTGATTGAAGATAAAGGCGAGATCAAGAAAGCTGTTGAAAGTTATTATATTGATTTGTACAAGGAGTGTCGGGTGAGACCAAGACTTGATGGGATGGAATTTGATTGCTTGGATAGTGTGACTTGTGATATTCTAGAGCGTCCAGCTTCTGAGGAAGAGGTGTGGGGGGTGATTCAGGAGTTGAATGGTGACAAAGTGCCGGGTCTGGATGGCTTCTCTTTGGCCTTTTATAAGAAGTGTTGGGTTATCATCAAGGAAGATTTAATGAAGGTGGTGGATGCCCTTTTTTTCTGTAGATCTGAATTAGAAAGGAGCGCTAATGCCACTTTTATTTCTCTTATCACGAAGAAGGAAGGATCTTGTTCTTCAAAAGACTATAGACCTATCAGCTTGGTTGGAAGCCTGTACAAAATCATTTATAAAATACTGGTGTGTCGTTTGAAGAGAGTTCTCCCTCTCTCGTGTCTCCTAATCAGATGGCATTTGTTGGAGGTCGCCAAATTCTAGATGGTGTATTAATTACTAATGAATGTTTAGACTCGAGGCTCAAGGAAAGGAAGCCAGGAATTCTTTGTAAACTGGATGTGGAAAAAGCCTACAATCATGTGAATTGGGAGTTCCTTTAATATGTGCTGAAAAGGATGGGGTTCGGAATCTAATGGAGAAACTGGATTAGAACTCGTATATCTACTGTTTCTTTTTCTGTGTTGGTGAATGGGGAGGCGGTGGGTTTCTTTAGATTGTCTAGGGGAATTAGACAGGGAGACCCTATTTCTCCTTTCCTCTTTGTTCTGGTGATGGAAGCTCTAAGTAGAATGATTAATAGGGCGGTTGGAAGTGAGATCTTGGAGTGCTTTCAGCCTAGGGATTTGGGGCCTTGCATTTCACACTTACAGTTCGCGGATGGCACTCATTTTTTGTCGCGCTTCTTGTAGGCAATTGAGATATCTTAGATGTATTTTGGTTTGCTTTGAGGCAGTTTCGGGTCTCCGCATCAACCTTAAGAAGAGTGAGATGTTCGGTGTTGGGGAAGGGGTTTTGATGGAGCCTTTTGCGATGACCTTGGAATGTAGAAATAATTCTTTTCCAACCAAGTATTTGGGTATTCTGCATTTGGACTCCTGTTATTGATAGAGTGGGGCATAAGTTGGCGTCGTGGAAAGGTAACTATTTGTTGAAAGGTGGTAGGTTGACGTTAATTAGTTGCGCTTTAGCCAACTTCCGACCTACTTGCTTTCTATTTTGAAAATCTCGAAGTCTGTGGCTAATACCATTGAGCAACTTCAAAGAAATTTTCTTTGGAACGGTGTTGAGGATTGAACAGTTATCATTTGGTTTAATGGTCGGTTTTTTGTTCTCCCAAGGGGAAGGGGGGCTTGGGGATAAGACCCTTGAGCAGGTTCAATGATGCATTGTTAGGTAAGTGGCTTTGGAGGTTTTGGACTGAAATTGACAGTCTTTGGAGGGCTGTTATTGTGTCCAAGATTCCAAATATGGCTGTCTTCCGGGTGGCTGGTTTTCTGAAGATTACAAAGATTCTTGTGGTTGTGGATTTGGAGGGCGATTATGAATATGAAAGGCAGATTCCAGGAGAAGATGAAGTTTAAGGAGGGCAGTGGTTCTAGGGTGAAGTTTTGGGAAGATGTGTGGAGTGGGGAATCCCCGCTTTGTGTTCGTTTTCCGGAGCTGTATGGGATAGCGATGAACAAGCAGGTTTGGATTAGCGATGTGGTTTCTAGAGATGGGGAGTGGAATACTTCGCTTCGGCGTCCTATTTTTTGATTGTGAGTTAGAGCCGTTGGCTGCACTTCTTAGTCTTTTGGAAGGAGTTTCTGTTGGTGGGGGCATGGATACCAGTTTAGGTAAGTGGGGAGATGATGGCTGTTTCTCTGTTAAGTCATTTTATCTATCTTCTTTTCAGGGTGGATATGATTCTAATGTTGGAAACATTATTTGGAGGTCTAAAGCTCTATCTAAAGTGTCGTGTTTCCTATGGTTGGTTTCTCTTGATAAGATTTTGACTGTTGAGCATTTAGTTCATCGTGGATGGGTTATCCCTAATTGGTGTGTTATGTGTTAGGTGGAAGCGGAATCTGTTGATCATCTTCTTCTTCATTGTCAAATTGCTCGGAAGGTTTGGTCGTCAATGCTGTTCAGATTTAGTAGGGCTTGGGTTATGCCTGGTAAGTTGAAGGAAGTTTTGGCGTGTTGGGGTTGGAAGAAGGCCAAGAGCTGCCTTGACTGTTGTGGAATTTGTTCCCAGCAGCAGTTTGCTGGTCTTTATGGCTTGAGTGTAATAACAGGATCTTCAATGATAAGGAAAGGCAGGTGTTTTTTGTCTTTAAGAAGGTGGCTTCTACTTTGATTGGCTGGTGCTCGTTGTGGTTTGATATGCAGAAATATGTTTCGGACATATTGGGAGATGATTCCGTTGGGAGTTGGGCTGGGTAGCTGGAATTGGTGGAGTTTTCTGGGTGTTTCTGGGAATTTATAGGGGTTTTCTTTCCTGTTTGGGTCTGCCTTTGGTCTTGAGGGGTTGTTGGAGAGTCTGCATAGGCTATTTTTCTTTTCTTCTGTTTCCTGTGTGTTCTGTACACCCTTTGTGTACTGTCTTCTTTTTCCCATCTTCTGTTTTTCCTTTATTATTAATATAACCTTTACATTACTGATAAAAAAAAGAATTTACTCTGAAAACATGAATTCATGTTTCAGGGTGGGAACGCGACTCTATATGAACGAATCTGGTAACCAAGATTCCAACTATGGATAGAGGGTGGGCAATTCCTAAGAGGTGTACCATGTGCAGGATGTTTGTGGAATTGATGGCACACTTATCGGTGCAATATAATGTGGCAAGGCACATCGTCAGCTTTTATTAGAAGGTCTAATGTTAAGTATGTTCAATCTAGAAAGGTGGATATTCTATTGGCTTGGTTATGAAGGAGAAGACCAGGAAAAAAAAGTTCTTTGGAACTTATGTCCAGTGGCAATTGTTTGGGTGTTGTGGAATCAGAGAAATAGGAGAATATTCAGGGAACAAGAGCTAGTGGTGGAGCCTTCATTGAAGAGTGTGTTGTCTCTACCGTTTTGTTGGGTGTTTGTTCTCCCTTAATCTAAAGATGTTCCTCTTTCTGTGTTTGTGATCAATTGGGATGAGCTATGGATTGTGTAATTATTTTGGTTGGGTTAGCATTTATTTGCCTTGTTTGGGCTAGCTTGTTTTCGTATTGCTGGTCCATTGAATAGTCTTTGTGTACTTAGGGGTTAGCCCCCGTAGTTTAATTCTTATTAATATATAAACATTGCTGTACTGATAATATATATATATATATATATATATATTTATTAATAAGGGCCTATGAGCTTAAAATTTTTATATTATCCAGACGGGAAAGCATAGCTCATACTCTTATATTAAGAGTGATGTTAAAATAAAAAAGGAAATATGAGTTTTGTACTGGAATCTGATGCATATTGGATTCAACACACATCCGATACTTCACTTAGAAGTTTCCATGAAGCATAATCTGATAGAATTTTAGAAGGTAGTTAAAGGAACCAAACTTATGATGCATCTTCTCACTTTTGAATTTGGTTATTTAAGGTATCAGTATGTTTGTTTTGTCGTCATCAATGATGACAGAGCGATATGTTTGAGGGGATTCCGGACTTTTTAGACTGATTTCGTCAAGATGGAGTATGGGTGTGTATGTGGAGCATTATGTGGTTTTTGTGTATGGTTTGACTTGATGTATGTTTTACTTTGCTTGTGCTTCGCCATCACTTAAGAGTCTCTCTTAAGCTTTGGATGTAATCTTCTTTTTTCCCACTTTTATAAAATTCATCAATTATCAAAAAAAAAAAAAAATTGGTCTTTTGATCTAATGCACACAAATCTTTCATGTTCTAGGTCATCACATCAATGTAAGTATGAATTTTTATAGCATCTTCATGATCCTGGTTTATAGATATTATACGGATGTTTCACCAATTTTTAGAACCCTTTGCCAAGTTGGCCTCTTATTCCCCTTCCCATTTATTTTGGAGGTGGAGAGTTGTTGTAGTTTATCAAGAATGTAGAGGGCAATGGTTCAATTGTTGGTTTTTGGTGGGAGGGTGGTGGTTATGGCATCTCTCACTTGTAGTTTGCAAATGACATGCTCATTTGGTGTGATTCAGGATGTTCTCAGCCTCATATTCATAAATGCATCATAAGTTGTTTTGATTTGAAAAAGTTGCAGAGTTTGTTTGCATAAGGACATGCCTTTGTATAACAAGGATTTTAGATATAAGTTTCATGGTGGTGTTGTATCAGGCTTATCATTACTACCAATAAGATGTGTTGGGCTAACTATGGAGATTGGTACGAGGGAGGATAATCTAGAGGGGAAATGATTAGTTATAAATGTGGGATCTGGAAATTGAAGTGGAGGATCAATGAGATCAGGGTAGTTTTGAATTTGGTGTATAATAGTGTTTTGAAGCTGAAGGATTTCTCAATTAGGCTAAGTGCTCAAAATCGATTCATTATATTGTTCTTGTATTTATATAATCATAATAATAATGATTATTGTCAATATGTATTTATATAATAATATTATTATTTATTAATTTTACTATATTTGTTTATGAGTTATTTCCTTATTTGTAGAAGTGCAGAAAAAAAAAAAAAAGTCCTAATTGACCAAAGAGGGAGAAGAAAAGGAGAAATCGTTGTCCGACCAGTCAGTTATGGTCCGTCTCCCTCTCATTTGTGCCCCATCCATGTCTGTCCTATCTCGTTCACTTTCTCTATCTCACTTCACTCCTCATTTGCATCCTGCCCCCATCTCCTCTTTCCCTTTCCGATCCTCTTTCACTCTCTTCGCTGCTCATCCCTCCTGTCTCTCTCTTCTCTCCCATTCCCACACACAATGTCTCTATCTCTTCCTGCCATCCTCCCCTACCTATTACCTCAAAGATACACACTCCCATCTCTCTCTCTCTCTCTCTCTCTCTCTCTCTCTCCCAATGAGTGTATTTCCCTCTCTCCCTCTTCCTCTCCCCCCTTCTCCCTCTCCCTCTCCCAATGAGTGTATTTCCTTCTCCCTTTCTATTCTTTTTTTTGTTGCAGTTATTTTTTCAAAATTGCTTTATGACTATTTTGTTCGATTGCCTTACCGTTATATCACCATTACTTATTTCACAAATTTGTGTAGAGACAGGTGATGACGAATCAATAATAGTTAGACAACAATCTCATCCTTGAAGACAACTATTTTGTTCATTGGGCGACTTCCCGGATACCCTAGACAGAGACTAGGCAACTAGGAGATTTGTTGCCTGGCCTCGCCTAGGGTTTTGACAACTATTTTTTGCTTTTGTCCAACCCTAAATAATTGGGATGAAGCACTGTTGTTATAAACTATTGGCCATCTTGTCATCCATAACCACTTTCTTTCCTTGGTATGGAATCATTTCTTGGATGGTTTTGGAGATTTCTAGGTTATACCGAAGTGTTGTACTGTTGTGGATCAGGTGGTGTATCAAAACTTGGGAGATGTAGTGTTGGTTGTTATGGAGAGTCTGTTCCTTTGCCATGTTTTGGTCTCATTGGAAGGAGAAAAACAACGGGATCTTTGATGACATGGAGTTAGACCCCGAGATTGATATTGTGGACTTGATTCTCGGTTTGTAATGAATTTCTGAGGATGCTTTTTCTGCACAGGGCTTCACATCTTTCTCTTTTAATGAAAATGTTATACTTCCTATAAGAAGTGATTTTTTTTATCAACCATTGGGAGACTTTTCTGTTCCTCCCCTCAACATGGTGATATCTTGATTCCATTGTGCTCTTCTATTCTACTTGATCTGCCGAATCGACTCCTCATTTCTTAGCTTTAACTGATATGTTTGTCGAGAAGTGTTCTTGGATTTTCTGTTCTTCACAGTGAGAGCTTCCTCCTGAGCCAGCCCCTTTTAGGTAGGTGGGACAGTATTCACATTTGACAACTAAGGTTGGTTGTTCCTCATGATCTGCAGAAGTCTCTGGGTGATGTGTGGATGTCTCCATTTAGAAGGGTCACCAATCCTTCTGCCCTTCATTTAATTATGGAGGAGATATGACTGCAAATTTTTCCTAACCCCAAGTTTCAACTCTATTTCTAGAACCCCTGGAAAAATTGTGAGATACTTGGCAGTTTCGAATGATGCCTGTATTCAGTGAAGTGAGGAAATTCCCCGTTATCTTAGGAACTCAATTTGGGAGTCTCGCCTAATCTGTAAGCTGCTTAATTTAATAGGTTTGCAATGTAGTATAGAGCTAAAATAGTGAAATTGAAGCCACAAGTTGGTTTGACAGTGCTCTGAAGGGCTAGAATTGCATGAAGAAAATCACTGGAGAAGAGCTGCAGAAGGCCCAAATCAGAGATATCATTCAAGTTACGCATGATTCTTGGGAATTGTTATTCACATTATTATTTTGTTGATTTTGTCTTTCCATTAGAAAACACCCTGTTATTCCGCCAGTTTATGTTTTCTTTGTACTGGGTCCTTGTGTGTGCATTTTTGGTTTGTTTCTGAAGTTGCCGACAGCACTCTATGTTAGTAAAACCTCAAGTTTTCTTGGCATCCTCACCTTGAAATGCTTGATATCGTTAAGTTAGAGATCCTATGCTTTGGTTATGATCGTTAGGCTTGAGCCTGTAGTTTCAATGGTTGCCGTATCACGCTGCAACTAAACTATCCCATTTGAGTATTGTAATCCTGCTAATCTGCATTGGAGATGCCTTTTCTGTTATCATATGCGTCAGCTTCTGCCATTAGTGTGAAGCCGAGGTAATAACTCTTTGTAGTAGGTCGATGCGTTTCTCGGATATTGCTTGACCACTAACTTGCCTCGCCAGGATTTTAAGCAAAGTTTTGAATCTTGATCAAATTGTTTGTTGGTTTACTTTCTCTTGCAATCTGTCAGAACTGCTGGTCTTGCGTCATGTTTAATGTTTTATGGTTCTTTGCCTCAATAATTTGCTGCATCTTTAGGTAAGATATTGTCATTGATGACTGGTGGTTTAAACTGTTAAACTGTTGGGAAAGTTAACTGCTGTTTTAGCCAGATGAGCCAACTGTTTATATCTTCCTGGATTTCATATCCCCCCATTACTACATTTAAATGATCATTCATCCATCCTAGCTTATCAGTTCTCTCCTCTTTTTCATGAGATCTGATAATGAGGTGCTGCCTCAACCCAGTGCTTCATGTGTACTCCTCACTTGCAGGTGGGTGACTAATATTCAACCAGTGCTAGTCACACAATGCACAGTTTGATTTAGATTATTTCATAGCATTTGTTGGGGTTGGTGCATATAGCAGAAGGCAGTAAGGAAACCTAATGGTATTCAAAACTCACATTGTGTTGTTATTGTCGGTCTCAGAAATTTAAAGATTGATTCCAGCAACCCAAAATCAGTGGTATTTGAGACACATGGATTTGGTCAATCTTCTAAATTGAGGATTATTATCTAGCATGCTTAGTAATAAAGTAGGCATTGGCTAAGAATTTGTTTTTTTAACAACTTCCATGGTCTCTTTAGTCATTTCAGTAGAAAAATATAAGAAAATATTTGGACATAATTTGTTGGGTTGACTACTAACTCTACCAAATTTTTAGACTTTTCTTGGTTGTTAAGTCACTTACAAAAGTTTTAATCATATAACATATATTACTATAAAAAGATGCCATTTAGAACAAGCATATTGAGCTATGGTTGATGATAATTTTAATGTGATTCTTTCTAAGTTATTTTAATAAGAAAAAAAAAAAAAAAAAAAATTGCAATTGGGAGAGTGCATGGTGGGGTTGGGATTGAATTCCATCATATAGAAGGACCATATCACACATTGTTTAGTAACTCATTGATCAAGGTCCTCCACAATAGGTTTTGTTGCACCTTATGATTGGTGAGATATTATGCCAAATATCTTCAGGTGGGGTTTGGAGTCCACTAATGGGAATGGACCTTAGATTCATGCCTCCTCAATTGAGTGTGGGATGTGATATAATGTGTATTACAAACCAATTAGAATAACTTTTTTTTTTTTTCTTCTTTGGTTAAAATTATGAAAACTTAACCTCAAGACATTCTTTGGGTTGGTTGATTGAAGATTCACTTTTGGCCACAAAGTGTGGGTGAAAAAAAAAAAAAGAAAAAAAGAAAAGAAAAGAAAGATAAGACTGATACTTTGGCCATTCTTCAATCCCCACTTCTCACTTACTGATGTGGGTGTGTATACATGTTGTGTGACATCAATCACACTTTCCACTGAGTTGTGTTGTCATTAACCATACAATAATAACTAGTATACATTATATTTGTCATCCTTCTTGTTCTCTTCTTCTGCTTTGTCATCCTTGCAGTTCAATTCATTATCAGTTCCTACCAGAAAAATTCATTATCAGAACTATCATGGCTGGACATTAACTATTATATTCCCAATTGGGTTTCATTTAGTTACACAATCCTTGCTCTTATTTCAAAGCTGCTCTTATTGATATCACCTTCTGATCACAATTTCTGGGATGATGAAGCATGATGATGGTATCTATATCATGCACTCAATAGTCATCAAATAACTGTCATCCATCAACCTTTGTTTATCTATTTTTTTTTTGGAATTTATCTATTTGCAAAACTTGGTACAATAATAATCATCATCATCAACATTCAAAAACAGCATTTTCTTAATATAAAAAAGATCAAAGTAGTTTTAGTGGGTAAGCTCATCCACTTGCAATGTGGGAAAACAACAAACACTACTTTACTTGCATGGAAGCAGTCTTACACAGTAACAATGTGGACTCTTACTACTATTACTACTACTAATAGTCTTCCTTTAAATAAAGAAGGAAAAAGAAAAGCTACATCTTTAAGAACAAAGTAGAGATAAGACCAAACAAACATAAAAGGAATACCCAAATACATGCCCACCTCAATATTATATAATCAAAGGTTGTGAGCTCAAAGCAACAACTCAAACATTCCCTATTTTTCTTCCCCAATTCAAAATAAACAATTAAAGAACAGCAGATCAGGTAAATAAAGATAAAGAAGCAGTTATTTTGATCCATTGGGTGGAGAGGAATCAAAGTTGTTATAAAAATAATCTGAAATTACTACCAAGACCAAGTGTGTGGTGTGATGTGGAGGGGGGACCAGTACTTAGGTGTTGGTTTGCTGACAGAAGGTGGGGAAGCGAGAGAGCTGCAGAGAGAGCTGCAAGTGGGGTCTACATAGGGGGACCGTCTTGGGCACCGTTGAAGCGGCGCAAACGTGAAACTGTCGGTGCTTATAGGGACGATCAGGACGATGATTCAGTGTGTCGCTTGATCACGTGCATGTGATGGTTCAGAGTCGGACACGACAATCCAAAAGCTAAACCGGCATAAACCAACCCGTATGAAAGAAGAACAAAGAAAGTGGGTCTTTGTTGCCTTTTTCTGTCTAGAAACCCGGACCCCTTTCTCTGTCGTTCAATTTTTTTGTTGTTGCTATTTTTGTGTACATCCGAGGAATCGGGTCGGGGTTAAAAGAAGAGGAACCGTATTTTCATATACAGTAATGGTGGTGTACTGATGGTATACGGTATGAAATGGTACTAACAGAATGAAATGATACTCTGGTCAAGTGGGGTCCATGGGTTTGATGGTGGGGTCCATTGTTTATTATCCCGTCTATGTATGCAGAAATAGGAGGAATAATAAGGTGTATATTGATTGATCTGAGCCCTCCGATTTATCAATTCAAAAATTTTCTTTGACTAGCAATCGTTCAACAAATCCGACCATTGGATTGGGATTTTGAGAATAATAAATCCAGATCTAAATGGGCCCGGTCCATGTGGGTGTTTAGTTATGAAGGATATACCTAAGAAATGGGAAAATAACACTATATTTGGACGATCTTGATTGGTTAATAGAGGAGAAATAGGTACTATAAGCCTTTGATCAGTATACATATGAATATGAAAGCAGCAGATAGTCTGAAATGATGGGTATGGGTGAGAAGGGGGACCATGTGAAGAATCAGTTATGTATGACTGTGTACTGATCAGTTTAAAGGGTAAGAGATAAGGAAAACCAAGAAACAGTATATCTAGTTTTGAATGGTCTTGCTTCATTCCAAGATCCAATAAAAACCAAACGCCCTTCCCTCCATGCATTGACAAATACTGTTTTCTTGAGAGAGAGTGAGAAGCTAAAGGTCTAAAGCTAATAAGCTACTTATCAATTTAGGGAGTACTATTGCCAGACAATTTTAGTTGCTTCCAGATTGATTATTTAATTTTTTCAATTACAGGTTTGCATATGTTTTATGGTGCTTGGAAGCAACCAAAGTTGCTCTGGTAATAGTGGCTCCTTTTCCTTAGTTTTTTTCTTCTTATGGGGAAACAGCATTCATGGGTATTTGGAACCAAACATTCATATCATTTCTTTTCTTTTTTCTATTATTATATATATAAAAACTGTTACAGTAATTTTCATTTATATATACCCATTATATTAAATGGACATGTATATATGGTATATATACTGTTGTGTTCTGAAACTAGTTAAAACATCTTCATTAAGATTCCACTAATGAACAGTTTTGAAAGAGAATATGAATTTGGATCCCCCATCACAACATCCACTGCGACACGTAAAAGATGAAATGAAGCATGACAGGGCATCCATCATGTGTATGTCATCCATGAGAGAAGTTATGGGGAGTGCAGGATAATGGGTGACTCTGGCAGAGAAGCCAGACCTCATGCACTGTATTGTTATCTGAACTACTTTGAAAGTTGAGACTTTGATATATATATATATATATATATATATATATATCTAGAGAGAGAGAGAGAGAGAGAGAGAGAGAGAGAGAGAGAGAGA
>JAUPMG010308496.1:0-30464 GCA_031762675.1 Pachysandra terminalis
TGTAATCAAGTCTCGAATCCCAGGAATCCAGTCCCTTATCAACAAGAGTATTGTTGAACTAGAAGCAGAATTGAATCATCTTGGGAAGCCTGTAGCAGCTGATGCTGGAGTAAGTACATTATATTATTGGTTTTCAACTTTAGAATTACTTGTCAATCCAAGACTAACTATCTTGTATATATTAGGTTGATCAATTGTGAGGCTACATTGGTCCTTCTCTCATGGCATGTCTTGATCTTTTGTTATTTCTTCTTGCTGTGGGAAGCATATGTGATGATTTTCTCCCAATATGCAGGGAAAGTTATACCTGATCATGGAGATTTGTCGTATTTTTTATCAAATATACAAAGAGCATCTTGATGGCACGTATGTATTATATTTGATTTCAACTAAGTTTTTCTCAGAATTCTATTTGGTTATTTATTACTTCTTAGGGTTCGATGTTCACTCATTTCAACTTGCCAAGTAATCTTTTCCTTTCCCCCTGCAGACGCTCTGGTGGTAATAAAGTGTACAATGTTTTTGATAATCAACTTCCTGCTGCTCTGAAAATGTTACAATTTGACAAGCATCTTTCCATGGAGAATGTACGAAAGCTTATTACTGAAGCTGATGGATATCAACCTCATTTAATAGCTCCTGAACAAGGATACCGCCGACTCATTGAATCTTCTTTAGTTGCCATCAGAGGTCCTGCTGAGGCAGCTGTTGATAAGGTATGCCCTTAAATTTACAATAACTAGCCCAATTTAATTTCACAATTGTAGCTCATGTGAAGATTATCAGACTACATGCTTGCTAATGTTTGATGATTCAGTGACATGGTTTTTTCTTTTTCTTTTGTTCAGTTTATGTGTACTTGGTGTTAGATGGTTTTGTTTTACAGATTCCATTTAGCCACACTGACTGTAACATTGTAGTAAATTTACAGCAATTTGTCCCATCAGTATTGTGTTTCACATTTTTCAAGGATTGCTTCCAATTTGACAAGTGTGATTTAACTCCTATGTGGGCATATCTGAATTCTGAAGTTTTATCTTCCTAGATAACTATAGACAAATAGTTCAAAGGTTCCATAGAGATTGGGGAATTGCTTTGCTATATGATCTTCACTTCCCTTTTTTGTTCTTTTTTCTGCTTTTAATTTTTTTTTTTCATGTTTTCTACCATCACTGAGATATTTTGAGACTTCGTTACAGGTAGTTCCACATTTTTAGCATATAATTATGTTGTCAAATGCTACGAAAGGCTTCAATCTTCTAGGGTTAATTGCTCCTATATTTATATATTTGATGAGACATTTTGAAAATTCAGTTGGGATTGGATGGATTATCAGAGTTGTGCTGTTCTAGCCTCTAGGGAGTTCTCTTTTCTTGTTTCCTTTTCCTTTCTGCTCTTCAAATTTGAAGCATTCGTTTCCTAAGATGTCTCTTTTAAGTTTAATGACATGTGAAATTAAGGAAAAAAGTAAAAAAAAAAAATACTCTTAGTCATTACAAATAAAACATATATTTCTCCATTAATTATTTCACTGCTAACTTTTTTATTTCTATTTTTTATTAAGGACAAACAGCAGATGTAAGTTTGTGATTATTTTTATATTGATTTTCCTTTTTCATCAACATGTTATAATGCTAAAATTATTTTGATTAAAATTCTGCTGTTTGTGATTCCAGGTTCATTCGATTCTGAAAGAGCTGGTTCGCAAGGCTGCCAGTGAAACTGTGGTAGGTTTCTGGTCATGCTAAATTCTAGCATCTCCATTTTATTGCTTTTCTTTTTTCCCTAAATTTCTGTTCTTCTATGGCACTAGCAAGTATATGACCCTCCATTTTATGAACGAAATATATTTGTTAGGGATTTCAAAAGCATAGATATATTGAGATGACTTGATGTCTCTTTTTCTCAACAGTTACAAAAACAGAAACTTCACCTGCAAGGCAGGGTTTTTATTCTCAGGATCCTCGATCGGATCAGTCCGGGCCGATCCTGGCCCAATCCAAATGTTGGATTTTTTTTTTGGATCGGCCGGACTGGCGATACCAGTCGGTATCGGACCGATCCAGGCCGATACCGGTTGGATCCTTTATTTTATAAATTTAAAAAAAAAATGGAGATCGGTTGGATCGGCCGATCAAGTCACTGGACCAGTCCGGATCGGTATCGGTTGGACTGGTCCAATCCAAAGCCTCAGGATACAATAGTTGTATTGTGGGTTGGGATCGGACCGGTCTTGGCCGATCTGATCCGATCTAAACCGATCCTTGAAACCATGCTGCAAGGTGCTCTTTTTTTTTTTGTTTCCTATTTTTTCGGTAAACCTGCTAGGTGCTCTTGTATTCTCCTTATAAGCTTAAAAAACTTTGCATGCAATTTGATACTAATCATCAAAACTAAGAATACTTTACACTCGCAGTTTCTTTCATTGATTGCAGACTTATTATGTATGAATAGTCTACATTGCTAGGTCTTGCGTTTTGATCACACGAAGTACATATTCTTAAAGTTATATGGAAATGTCGACCATTCTTAAAAGTTTATGGAAATTTCACTCGGTATTCTAAAAGTTTACTTCATTATCATCATCTTCTACTCCAATTATTTGGGGTTTGCTTCACTTATTTTTTTGGTTATCTCTTCGTCTAACTATCTTGCAGGAAAAAAATCCCATGGATTTTTATTTCAATTCTTATAGTGGACAAAAGAAATTCAGTAAAATCAAAATCAAGTGTGATCTCATTGTCTGTGTCTTTCATATATTTATCGAAAAGAAAGAAAATAAAAAATCATCTTTCATATTCCCCGATCAAGAAAGATTTATTCAGTCTCCATCACATGTTATTCTATGGATGATGATTGCTAAATATGTTGTTCTTTCAGTCTTTTTTACTTATGTTGTCTATATGACAATCCATAGTTCCCTACACTATTAAATGGATATTTGTCCATTCTGCAACAGGAGCTTAGGCAGTATCCCACTCTCCGAGTGGAGGTTGGAAATGCAGCTTGTGATTCATTGGACAGAATGAGGGAAGAAAGCAAGAAATCAACTCTTAGACTCGTTGACATGGAGTGTAGTTACCTGACAGTCGATTTCTTCCGGAAGCTTCCTCAAGATATCGAGAAGGGCGGAAACCCAACACATTCAATTTTCGATAGATATAATGAATCATATCTCAGGCGAATAGGTAAATAGAGAGAACTTCCTATATAATATTCTTGGTTCTTCTTTTCTATATTTCTGGAAACCCAACACATTCAATTTCTGATAGATACAATGATCTTTTTATTTCTGGAACTCCACTTTTACTAATTTCCATATTCTTCCAGCATATTCAATTTTTGATAGATAAAATGACTTTTTATTACTTGAACTCCACTTTTATTAATTTCTGTATTCATAACGCAGTTGATTTTAGTTGAGTCCCTCTGCTTAGGAGGGCGACTCAGTAGGTTCACTTAGGGGTGTAATTCGGTCTGTTTGGTTCGGTTTTGTGGTCAAACTTAAACCAAACCAAATTACATTACACTAAACCGAAAACAAAACCAAACTGAAATAGAAACCGATTTAGAAAACCGAAAACCAAATGAACTATAATGAATAAAACCGAAAACTGAAATAGAAACCGAAAAATTCAGTTTTTCGGTTCGGTTTGACAAGGTTGATACTATTTTCTATATAAAGCACACACACACATATATACGTGTGTATATATATATATATATGTTACATGAACACCTCCTTCAGCCTGCCAAATCCCGTGTCCATACATATGGACACGGGTTCGGACACTGACACGCCATGGACATGCCCATGCCTCGTCCAAGGCCATGTCCAAAGAAGAAGATGAAATTATTTAAAAAAAAAAAAATTTAAATATATAGCCGTGTCCAAAAGAAGAAGAAGAGATTATTCAGAAACTGGTGGAAAAGTCTGTTTCTCTGCTTTTTTTGCGGGCATAAAATTACCCAGAATTTAGGGGTTCTTTCTTTGAAGATTTTGATCACTGTTGGGGGTTGTATTGGGATTAGTTGGAATGTATAGATTCTGGACAGTTTGGGTTTATAGTGCATTATTGCTAATTAGTAGTTTTCTGTAAAGAAATGGAAGTTCTGTACTGGGCAGTCTACTGATCAAATATATAGCCCAAAGAAGAAGAAGAATCCTATTTTTTATGGTTTCCCGAATGGTTTCCCGAATCCGACACCTCGTACCTGTGTCGGACTCTGACACACGTAGCCGTACCTATGCAACATATATATATATATATATACTTCGGTTTTTTTTGGTTCGGTTTAGTTGAAGCCTTAACCGAAAACCAAACCGAATTAATTCAGTTTTTTGTTTTCTAAACCATAACCAAACCAAAATGGCAAAAATAAAAAATAAAAAACCCGACTTTTTTTGGTTTGGTATATTTGGTTTTCGGTTTAAACCAAACCAATTGACACCCCTAGGGGTGACTAGAGGGTGTGTGGGATATGTTTGTGGCACTTCAATTCCATATCCACTTTCTTAGATGGAAACTTTGCTAGATTGTTTGAAGTAGTATTCTCCTGTATGTCTTTAGTACATTTTTACATTTGGACCTCTATATTGTCATGTTCCGAGTTTATCATTCATTTATTTACGGTCGAATGTTTTCTTTAGAAGATTTAAAGAATGAAATGTATATAGAGCTAACTTCTATATGTGAAACCTGTTTTTCGATTTTTAGTAAATGTTATATCTAAGCCTAATATACGAGGGCATTTGACACGTAAACATACCGGCAAGAGTACATATAATCACATTCGAAAAATGGCAAGCTATTAGCTGTTCTATTTGATTTGGTGTTGATTTCATTTCAAAACAAACAGGTACAACAGTCTTGTCTTACGTCAATATGGTTTGTGTAAGTCTGAGGAATTCTATTCCGAAGTCCATTGTTTATTGTCAAGTGCGTGAGGCCAAGCGCAGTCTACTTGACCATTTCTATACCGAGTTGGGAAAAAAGGAGGTAAGAAGGGATTTAGTTGCTCCAAATTTTACTTAACTTTTTTTTTTATTATTCACTCTTTTGTAATTGCTAAGAAATTGCCATTTGACTTCTAAACTCTGTTTTGCAGCCAAAGCAGTTGGCGTCGTTGTTGGATGAGGATCCGGCAGTCATGGAGCGGCGTGCTGCTCTTGCAAAGAGGCTGGAGTTGTACCGAAGTGCCCAAGCAGAGATCGATGCAGTTGCCTGGTCTAAGTAGACACACCAGACTTAAATTCTTTTCTGTTTGGAATTTGGTTAGAGACTTAGAGGCAGTTCCTTGGTGGAAGATTATATCTGGAATTTAGATAGATGGAGATGCGATTCTTTCATTTATTACTGCTTACTAGGCATGGAGGTTTGTTAGGGGTTGGAAGATAGGGGGAATGTTTACTAGTTCTATATTCCCACGCGACATTCAAGGACAAAAATTCACACAAGTAGCATGTTGTTATACAAATTTCAGTCTCTCTATTGCTTTGTATATAATTTCGGTAAAGATTAGTTCAAGCATGTTTGTGTTCAATTTTTGGATTAGTAACCAGTGATGGGTCTCTATTAGATGAAACACAATGTAGAATGCTCAAGTCTGAGCATGATGACTGAACTTGCACACTATGCGCACGTGTTCATGGTTTCAAGGATCAGTCTGGATCGGATGGTTTCAAGGATCGGATTTGGATCGGCCAAGACCGGTCCGATCCCAACCCACAATACAACTGTTGTATCGTGAAGCTTTGGATCGGACCGGTCCAACTGATACCGATCCGGACCAGTCCAGTGATTGGATCAGCCGATCCAACCGATTTTTTATTTTTTAATTTTTTTAAAATTTATAAAATAAATGATCCAACCGGTATTGGCCTAGATCGGTCCAATACCGACCGATCCCAACCAGTATCGCCAACCCGGCACCAATATTGCAGTTTTGGGCGACCGGTATTGTCGGTCCGGCCGATCCAACCGATCTTTTCTTTTTTAAAATTTTTAATTTATAAAATACAGGATCCAATTGGTATCGGCCTAGATTGGTCCGATACCGACCGGTATCACCGGTCCGGCCGATCCAATCGATCTATCTTTTTTTTTAAACTTATAAAATAAAGAATCCAACCGGTATCGGCTTGGATCGGTTCGATACCGACCGGTATCGCCAATCCAACCAATCCAAATTACCAAAAAAAAAAAAAAAAAAAAAAAAAAAAAAAATGCGATCGTGAGTACTTCCCGGTTACTTCTGTAACATTAGTCTCCATATAATAACACCAGTCTTATTGGTCTGGGTTGTTCTATTGGTGGGATACTTCTAAGAGAATAAAAAGCGATCACATAAATCCTAGGAAGGAATACCCATGTGGTGGTTCATACATTTTTTTCTTTCTTTTGTCCTTTTGTGTATAATCTGGGTACTGGGTCCACGGACCACCTCCCCCATAGAGAGAGGACTCAGTCCACAGGAATCTCGTACTTGGTTCACTCAGATCTACTTTTCCAGAATTCCAATTTGGTCTCTCTCTCTCTCTCTCTCTTCTGAAGTAAGATACAGCTATAATTCCTTTACATTCCGATCACACCTGTTTCAAACAAAACGTAAGGGACAAACAAAAATGACTTTCTCAACCAAAAAAAAATAATAATTCAAAGATGGGGCTCCCCTCGATCCATGCGCGGCGTGGAATTATGGAGTGGTTAGCATATCTTTGTTGCAACAAAAAAGAAAGGGGGGGAAGGAGACTTGGAGTCTAGTGCTAGTACACGATGACTTTTTCCTTGTAGTCCTTAAGACCCTTTCTCAGACATGGATGGATAAAATTTAAATCACCCCCTATTGGAACATCAATGTATCTATCGTACAAAGCGCAGATGGGATGCCAGATGATGCTGCTGCTGCTGCTGGAAGGGTGGTGGGACATCATCTCATCAGTCTAGTAAGGACTTCATTAAAACCTTCCAAATAATGTCAAGGATGGAGAATGATGGTCTGTCTGTATACGCGTCAAGTTTTAAGTGCATGTTTTGAGGCTCCCCATCCTTTATAACAGTTACGGTCATATTTACAGTGCCATTTAGAGGGTATCATGTGTATATATATGTGTATATGGCCTTTGTCCGTTAAGGTAAAAGCGGGTTTGAGATTCATAGGCTCTTAGATATTTAGAAATGTCAGTCATACTTTTTAGTGGGGCTCGCATGAAATTGGGAGGATGCATCTATGGTCACGTGGTGTCCTCTAAATAGCGTTGCAAGGATTACCTTTTTATAAGGGCTCGCACAAAATTGGGAGGATGCATCTCTCTATTCACGTGGCTTTCTCTAAGTGACGTTGTAAGGATAGCTGTAACCATCCTACTATAGAGGATGCATGGCGATGTTTTGAAGTCCAATTAGTATCCTCCCTTGATTTCAAATCCTCTACTAGCAATCTCTACCGCACTTCAGGGATGGGATGGTGTATATATCACATCAGTACTTCTATCTCATCCCTTGGTTGTACACCTGGTATAGGGGTGTACACTTGGTCCGGCTGCCCCTTTGTTGGTCTGGCATGGCACCGTTGAATCATGCTATGTCTTGGTTTTTTCGGCTAGCGATCCGGTCTAGTTTGATCAATACAATGTGGTCAAGCTCAATCACAAACAAAACATGGGTCAACCGTGTCATGGGTCGTGTACCATGTCGAGCCTGTGAATTTTAAATATAGGCACGACATATCACAACACATGATACACCCTTTAATTGGTAGAAGATGCTTTCTACTTTCTCTAAATGGGCAATTGTAGGTTCCACTCTCACTAGCAGCAAACACTAAGAATGGAATTTGGTTCGATTTGATTCGGGCTGACGTCAACCCAAAATCAAGGTCAATGTAGGTCAACGGAAAATCGAGTCGAACAAAATTTGGAAATGAAAACCCTAAACCCAAATCAATTCAACCCAAATTGAAATTTTGGTTCAGTTTGGTTCGATTCTTAACACAATATTTTTTAAAAATTGTATATGCCATGTACATATAATATCATTTATGTCATATACGCTACATATATGTATATACTATAATTGGATTTGAATCGATTTGATTTAGAGTATATGCATTAGAATTTGGGTTTTAATTCGATTTAATTTAACCGAGACTTGAACCCAAAACCAAACCAATTTTAATTCAATTTAATAATTTCAGAATCAAACCTGAACCAATTGTCTGGAAACTCGATTCAAACAAAACCGAAGTCAGTTTAGGTCGACCGGTTTTCGGCTTGAACCCACCCAAGGTGCACCCCTAGAGTGCAAGTGTATACACCATCCGTAGTCGGTAACTAGTTGCTGTTCAAATCAGAACTGCCTTAACCAATGTTTTAAAACCCGGCCTGGCCCTGCCCGTCCGGTTCAACTGGTACCTAGTGCTATAACTGAGTTGGGTTAACCCAATATGTTTCAAAATCCGGCAAGACCCACTGGTTAAACCGGTTAAACCAGTGACCCGGCCGAGTTTAGGACAATATCAACAACCCAGTTGGATTATTACATCATAAAGTTTTTAGACTTTTAATTTAAATTTAATAAACAGGTATTGGGCTATTGTGCAAGTTTGTGTGTGTATATATATATATATATATATATATGTATGTATTTGTGTGTATATATATGTATGTATGGTGTTTGAAATATTAGTAGCAAATGCATTATTGAAAGAATAATTGTGTCTTAGTTTTTTAAATTATTATATTTAAATTATAGTACATGTGACAGCATTTTTATGGGTCAATCCAAATTCACCCACCGGTTCAACCGGATTGACTCAACCTACTGTCTTTACCGGGTTAGCACCTGAGCCAGGTTTTAAAACATTGGCCTTAACAAAGCTCAAATAAATACACACGAATATACGTACATACAAAAAGGTAATTGTAACACAATAAGGACCAACCCAGCCCGTCATCTTCAGTTATATGATGAGGCTGTTGGTAATGATAATGATGCTGATGTATGGTGAATGTACCACATAACATGGTCTATCCATAGACTATGATTAGATAACAAGTTGATGAATCTCAAGCTGATCCACTTGCATTATTTCTGGAAGATTATCATATCATTGTTGGATCTAGCTTCCGGTGGCTCTTCAAACAAAGTAATGTAATGTCTCTCTTGAGCAAAAGCTAACAACTGAACCACCGATGTGTGGCTCCGCTGATAGCAAATTGGGCTCTAGTGCACGTCTGCGGAAGTAAGTTTGGAGTTCAAATCTCACTAGAAGCACTCGTGGCCAGAGGTTTACCTTTAATGCTCCTGTCCGAGGATTAGTCCCACACCTATATGGGTGTGGGGACACCACGTGGTTAAGACCAAAAAAAAAAAAAGCTAACAACTGAGTCGGTGTTTTACCCAATAAAAATAAAAACTACCGAATCATGAGTGGAAATCATTGGAATAAGTATCAACGGTTGTGTGCGTATGCGCATACCACGTGTTTCAATATGTGATGTGCATTTGCATATAAATATGGTATGCACAGGTATATGCTGCAGCTAATACTTCAGTCATCTCGCTCCAGACAATAATAAAACCCTAAATAGCCGGTTGCTTGAAACATCACCATAATAATGATGCAAACAATGTGAGGTCCACCACCATCCACAGACATTAAAACAATCACCATAATGACTACCAACCAACCCATTCATCCAGACCATTAGAACTGCCAAAGCATCATATTAGTCTTACAAGGACTTTCCCTTATAAATGATAATATAGCTTTACTTGCTATTTGACTTCATTAATCATTTTGAGTAAAGATCATATTAAACTTAATATTTTTCTATCGCATTTTTTTTCCTATTTTTCTTTTTTTCTTTCTTTCTTTTTCTTGAAAAGACGGAAAGTTTTACTTGGCAATACATGTCCATGTTTTGTCACAAGATCAACAATTCCTTGGTGTCAAAATCATTTATTCAGATTGATTGTTACACAAATACCAACATCAACATAGCTGATTTTGTTCAATCAAGCTATAGTAAATTGGAGCCGGATCCTATGAGCTAGGATCTCGTGTGCTCACCGTATGATGTAGAAACAAATTTTGGGAGCGAAATGGTATTTCCACCCTTGGGTGTGGCTCCACACCCGAATTTGTTTCTACCGCACACGAGATCCCAACATATAAGATCCTGGTCCAATAAACTGCACCAATTGGGACTTAGCCCGATCCATTTACTACATTGCCTAGGAAACTAATGGGACGGGTCAAGCGGGTAAATCCCATTAGGCTCCCATACCAGTAGACCCTATTTGAAAGTGGGTCAGACCCAGGCCCACAGAATTATTAATCCAGGTCCAATTGTGTTCCACATGGACCCATGTATTTATGTACTTATTATATCTGCACAACAGCAAGCATCATGACTAACTTGGCTTCATTCAACACAGTAGAGACTAGAGAGGAAGGAAGCAAACAAAACTCAACAAAAGAAACCCACAACCACTACTGTCGAAGACTTCACATGAAGACATGAAAACGCGTGAGTGGATAGAATAATAGATAGACCCATAAAATTCAAGGCAACGTTAAACGAAAAGATATCTTAACCAAGGGGCGTGTAGGTTTCTTTCTTTGTAGTTTATTATACTCCTCATACCGCGAGTGGGGATGAGGTAGGTCTCTTAGTTATGCGCCATCCTCCTATAACCGTTAAGGACTGTCCTTAAAACAATTCTTTATTACCTAGAATTACCCTAATGTATAATAAGGAGTGAATATTTGTCCGGAGCAAGATGACCGAAGCATTAGTTATAGCATGCGTTTATAAATGTCGTATATTTATAAGCATGCATGGATACATATCACACACTCCGATTTTTGAAAAAATTGATTTTATTGAAACGCGTGGTGTGTATATAATTTTTTTTTTATGCCCTAACATGGTATTTGTTATGTACCTTAACATTATTCAGCATAGGATATGTCAATGTCATGAATGCATGATAGGTGGGGATTACATATGCAAAATAAATATGTCCTGCTTTGAATGGTGTCAGAATGCATGATAGGTGGAGATTACATATGCAAAATAAATATGTCCTGCTTTGAATGGTGTCAGTATACATAATAAATACCTAATACGTATATAAAATTATTTTCCGGTGTGTATCCGTATAAGTTTATGGCTTGTGTGGATGCACGCTATAACTGATGCATCAATCATCTTGCTCCAGACGATGTGATGTGAGCGATGTGAACCCATATATAAGTAATAGAACATATTTTGAAGAAAGCTAATGCTTAATTCTTACGCTAAGTTTTGACTTATACAATTGTGATTGCTAACATTATATGGCTATCCTTATTTCAAACATGAAAAAAAAAAAAAAAAAAAGATATATAGGAAGTAGGAACTCATACTATCAAGGTTTTAGTTCTTGGGATCCTGGGATCCTTGATCGGACCGGTCCGGGTTGATCCCGATTAGGATCGTCAATCTTAGTCCGATCCAACTTTTGGATTGTCTTTGGAAATATATATTTTTTGTATCGGACCGGATCGGCCGATCCAAATTGAGATTGGTTGGATCGGACCGATCCAAAGTGAATTGAAAAAAAAAATTGAGTTGGTTGGATCGGTTCAATCCAATCATTGGATTGGACCGGATCGTATGATCCGTATCGGTATCGGTTAGATCGGTCCGATCAAAAGCCACTCGATACAATAAGTTGGATTGTAGCTTGGAATCGGACCAGTCTGGCCGATCCCGATCCGGATCGGCCGATCCGATCCAGACCGATCCTTGAAACCATGCATACTAAGGACTCGTAAATTTTGAGTAAGGCTTAGCTAGGATCGTTAATTAGCATCCCGTTGTCCTCTTTAAAAAGAGAAACAAAATGTTTGAGCTTATATTCTCTCTTTATTAAAATCATAAATGATAGAAGATGCAAAAGAGTTCAATATTAATGCTTCTTTAAATATTTTATATTTTGAAATTGTTTTTAATTAATAAACTTGAAAAACAAAAGGAAAGAAGGAAAAAAAAAAAAAAGATAAAAAAAGAAAGAAAAAGAAAAAGAAAAAAAGGGAATCTAACTAAAGAGAGTACAGCTTACTTTCCATGCATTTTTTGTGGGCTTTTTACCAAGTACACTCCTTACAAATCTTAACCGCACGTATGGATTATAAAGGTTCTAATAAGCCACGTGGCAACATCATATTCAAATGAAGGCTTTTCTTTTTTAATTAATGGAAACCAATGATACTTTTCTGTATATAGAAAAGAAAGTATGGAAAGACCACAAGTGGCTTTATTATCCTTCCCATTTGGGAAAGAATAAAAAATAAAATAAAAATAATAAAAAGAAGTAAAGAAAAGGGCAATCCCTTATTAGAATCTTTAATTAGTTGAGAGCTACTGGTTGAATTCCATTTATACGTAGAATCAAACCTTATTAAAAGCGTCAATTGTGTTTTTTTTTTTTTTATTGACAGAAACAGCAAGAGTATTATTTATTTAACAAAGTTATGTACATCAGTACATGGCCTATAAATGGGAGCCCGGATCTTGTGTTATGAAGAGTCTTAATATGCTTATGTTGTATTCATGAGAGTTTGACATGTGTCTTAGTCGAGCTTACCATTTTAATTGGTTTTTACCTGTTAAAGTAGAAGCCATTTAAAGTGGTGGGTTCTTAGGGTTCAGCCTTTTCTTAGAATTTTAAAAAGGATAGGTCACCCTTTTTAATGTGACTCACCCTAGGATACATGTCAAACTCTCATAGAGATAACAGGAGCATACCAGGACAGATGATGCCGATAGCATTTGCCAAACAAAAGTAAACACAAGGCATTGGGTGGATCAAAAGTAAACACAAGGCATTGGGCGGATCAGTAAAGTGTAGCTGAGTCGGTGTATGAGTTCTACCGATAGATTTTAAAGCCTTAAAAAAGAAGGATAGAAAGAGATGAAGAACACAAATCAAGCACACAAAAGACGCAACGATTTATGTGGTTCGATAATAGTTCCTACCTCTACGGATTCACACCTAATTCCATTATTCTAAAAAGCTCCAGAAAAAAAGTATTACAAGAGCAACCATGAGTTGATGGCTTAGATGATCAGTACTTTCTGAACGTTTCACTAGCATCAGTCTTTATATAACAACAAGCTGATCGGTGCGCCCCCACCCCCCATGATGGTCCTGATTCTCCATGGGATTCATGTTTCTGTTATTATGCATGTGGACACTGATGCTACTGAGACAATCTGATTCTCCATGGGATTCATGTTTCTGTTATTATGCATGTGGACACTGATGCTATTGAGACAATCGGAAAGTATTGGATGTGTATCTGTAGACATAGGTACAATTTAGCGAACCATGTAAATATGTCTTTTTTATCAGATTCATGCTTCTGTTATTATGCATGTGGACACTGATGCTACTGAGACAATCGGAAAGTACTGGATGTGCATATGTAGACATAGGTACAATTTATCGAACCATGTAATATGTCTTCTTTATCGTTTAATCTTTTTTTTTTAACAGGAAATTTCCTGTTGAAAAGCATTATATACTATGTTTAAACACTAAATAGGTTCACCACATGATCAAATAAATTTTCCCTTAAATCTAACATATATCTTATAAAGAATTCAAAATTTTGAAAAAAAAAAATATTAATATTGCTCATACCTTATTCCTGTTAAGTATTATTGAACAAGAATTATTTAATAATAAAAAAACAAAAATAAAAACAAGAGAAGATGGAAAGGGGTCATGTGTTCCCATAGGAACAGACATTTTCGCGTTCATTCAACAAAAATATGACACCTTAATTATCCCCTCCAAATGATTTTCTTAAAGTATGGTTCTTCCACCCATTAAATGTCCATAAGAGTGAAAGGGTTAATTCCTAAGTGACGGATTGTGTGACCTAAGTTTGACCATATTGTGTCCTTTGTTTATTGGCTATTTATATACATATATGATGATTATTAATATATCATGATTGGTATAGAGCAATTTTTGATTGCATTTGATAACTAGGCTGTATCAAAATTTAAATTATGTAACAAACATGCAAGACCGTGAAACATTGAATACGACAGACGCGCCACTTGAATAACAGACGCTACGTATATAGTCTCTTGTGGATCGTGTCGGTGGACTCCTATTAACATCCACCATTTTGTCTAGTTACCAAAGTACCCCTCCATGAGTAGAGAGTCATTTGACCAATGAACCAATTCTATAGACCATAATATTATATAAAAAAAATTAGAAAAAATCTAGTGAGTGATAATTCAGATAAGAATGGCAGCTTGTCAATGGATACTTATTTTATTTTTTTGATTTAGACCATAGCGAGGTCCCTCAAACCAAATTAAACCGGTTCACCCAATTATTCTTGAGTTTTCCATATTGGAATTACGATCTATCAAGTTAACGCCAGACAGATCACATGGTGATGGGCCAACTTATTTATTCTGATAACGAAGACCACATTTTTTTCTTTTGCCATCACTTAAAAAAATAAAAAAAGAAAAAGAAATTCCTTTAGCTGGTGGTTGAACGATTTGGGTCAAATTGGTAAATTCGCACTGCAAGTCCATTCTTGCTCATATTACACTCTTCAAGGGCGTTTTGGTCATAATCCTCGCAAGACTGTAAATCAGAAAAATTAAATTAAAAAAAAAAAAAGAATAAAAAAACAAAAAAACTAATCTGAGCTAAGAAATCTAAAACGAAAAGAATAGAAAGAAAATAAAGTTAAAGAAACAGAAGAAGAGAAACTTCACTTTTTTGTTAGTTAGTGCAGTCAGCAGTGGGGGAAGGGAAGTAGAGTACAGCTAATGCCGTAGAAATGGACTTCACAACAACTCTAATTAATCTCTTCTCAGTGATATAAGAACTCCAATAAACCCTCTCCTCATTACTCTCTATCCAAACCCCTCTCTCTCTCTCTCTCTCTCTCTGATTGTTCACAGAAAATGGGCTACGGCAAGCTCGGATCTTCTTCCCCGGACCAATCTGCGTCAAAACCTCCAAGAGGAAAGCGCAAGCTCCTTCTCCTTGCATTTCTCTCTATCTTCTTACTCGTTGTTTCGGCGATCTCAGCCGCAGTCGTGGTTCGACACCGGGCCAAAGGCGGCTCAGGTGAATCCGAACCGGCTATTAGTAGGAAACCCACGCAAGCCATCTCACGGACTTGCAGCAGGGCTCGGTACCCGAGTCTCTGTGTCAACTCACTCCTCGACTTCCCCGAAGCTCTGAGTGCCGGTGAACGCGACCTCGTTCACATGTCCGTGAACTTGACCCTCCAGCGAGTCGGCAAGGCTTTGTACGGCGTGTCGAGGATCGCTAATCAGGTGATGGATACACGTGTACGGTCGGCGTATGAGGACTGTCTGGAGCTCTTGGAAGAGTCGATGGATCAGCTCTCACGTTCGTTGGTTTCCATTGGGTCTTTGCCGGGCGGGAACGGTCAAGCACCGGTTCCCACCCAAGACGTGATGACGTGGTTGAGCGCTGCGCTCACCAATCAAGACACGTGTACGGAGGGATTCTCCGATTTGAACGGACACGTGAAGGATCTGATGGAATACCAGATGAGGGACGTATCGGAGCTTGTGAGCAATTGTTTGGCGATCTTCGCGGTTTCGAGTGGGAACCAGGACTTCTCCGGCATTCCGATACAAAACCGGCGGAAATTGATGGAAAGCAGTTTCAAGGTCAAGAAGAGCGGTTTCCCGGCGTGGATGACGAGGAGAGAACGGAGGTTATTGGATATGCCAGTGTTGGCGATTCAAGCTGATATGGTGGTGTCCAAAGATGGCAATGGGACGCACAAGACGATAAAAGACGCGATCAAAGCAGTTCCGGACAGAAGTAATCGCCGAACGATTATTTACGTGAGGGCAGGAAGGTAATTAACTTATAGTGAAATGACAATAACGCCTATTTCATTATTCTATATCAAAACTCACTCGGAATGTCTCCACTGCAGATATGAAGAAGATAATCTAAAGGTGGGAAGGAAGAAGACAAACTTGATGTTTATAGGAGACGGGAAGGGTAAAACAATAATTTCAGGCGGCAAGAGCGTGTTTGACAATGTGACAACTTTCCACACAGCTTCTTTTGGTAAATGATCTTTTTACTCGCTTTGCGTAAAGTGGCATATATATATATATATATACGCTTGGGGAGCGGATATGCTTGTAGATGACAATTTATTCACATTAAGGACACGATTCGCACCATGGTCCAACTCACTGGCAACCGAACCTTTTTGAGCTTCCTGATCTGAGCTCCAATGACGTCTCCGTCTAAGAGGGGATATAACTTTGTAGTATTTCTCTTGTTGTTTTACTAATTTACCCCTCACAATTATTCTTTTGACTTTGATGTCCTTCAGCTGCGTCGGGAGCTGGTTTCATCGCCAGGGATATCGCATTCCAGAACTGGGCGGGTCCGGCGAAGCACCAAGCGGTGGCTCTCCGTGTCGGTGCCGACCACGCCGTCGTATTCCGCTGCAGCATCATCGGATATCAGGACACTTTGTATGTGCACTCACAACGCCAATTCTTTCGAGAATGTGATGTGTATGGTACTGTTGACTTCATCTTCGGAAACGCAGCCGTGGTGTTCCAAAACTGCAGTCTTTACGCGCGTAAACCTATGATTTTTCAGAAGAACACCATCACTGCCCAGAACCGGAAAGATCCGAATCAGAACACGGGGATCTCGATCCATAACTGCCGGATCCTTGCCATGCCGGAGCTCCAAGTGACTAAGGGCAACTTCTCGACGTATCTTGGCCGTCCATGGAAAATGTATTCGAGGACCGTTTATTTGTTATCCTATATTGGTGATCACGTGCACAATAGAGGGTGGCTTGAGTGGAATACCACTTTTGCCCTCGATACCCTATACTATGGAGAGTACATGAATTATGGGCCGGGTGGGGCGATCGGGCAGCGGGTCAAATGGCCAGGGTATCGGGTCATTACATCGCCTCTGGAGGCAAGCAGGTTCACTGTTGCGCAATTTATATATGGAACGTCTTGGTTACCGTCGACCGGAGTAGCCTTCTTAGCCGGGCTCTCTCTTTAAGTTAACAATCTTATAGGATATATCTCGTTACTTCTAGCCGATAAACGGTTGGAGGTTTTATTACTCTTTTATTGTTATTATTTTATGTCTCTTTTTCTCTTGTATGAATATATATAGCTTGGATTTTATTTTTTAATTATATGACGAATAATTCGGATCTATGCATTTTCCTATTTGCTAAATTATGAATATGGTAAAAATGCCTTAGATATCATGTCAAGCATTTCTTGCAACAAAGACTGTGATTGGTTCTTTTTATTTTATATGATTTTGTATTTTTTTAATACAAAATGATCAATCACAACTTTGTTGTAGGAAATGTTGCAGTTGGATTGGCCGATACAACTCCGGATCAGCTTAGACCCAAACATGATTCTAAGTTGATCTTTAAATTGTTAAAAAAATTCTGACTCAGTTTTGGATCCGTCAATTCAGAGTTGAATCGCCGATTCAAGACCAATCCAAAGTTGAATCGCCGATTCAAGACCGACTTGAAACACTATGGTCAAAGTGGATCCTACACTGAATCTGTAATTGTCCATTTCCTTTAAGAAATAAATTTGAAATCAATCCATTAAACCAAATTAATTTTTTTAATGGAATGGACCAATTACACAGGACCTTAATGCAGATGTTGGGGATGTAGGGAATAGGACAGGTTAAACGGGTAAACCATCCGACCAACCTCTCTTAGGACGGATCTAGTAAGCCAACAATTGATTTCAGATCAATCCGGATTTGGCTTACCCCACAACTGTCATTCAAGTACACGTTAATCATATATAATTTATACGTAAAATATTTTTTTTTGGATAAATTACATTTATCACCCTTGAGGTAAGCATAAATTGCATTTACCTTTTTCACCTATGATGAGATTTGAAAGGTTGGTCACACTCACCTCCCTTCTTTTAAGTCTCCATGCGAAAGTGGGATGAAAATTGTTCAATGTCAATTATTTAAAAGACCAAAATACCCTCTTTAATTTGAAAATTTTTAAAATACAATTATCATAAATCAATTACCTATTCTACCCAAGAAGAAAAAGAGATATTCTTTGTACATGAAACCCACGAGAGATTACCGCCATTTCCTCTGAAGCAGCAACTCGCCGGAATTGCAAGAAAGCCCCACCTTCTCAATGTTGCAGCAAACTATAAATCGTTCCTTTTTCTCGTTTATCACCTTCTCAATGTTGCAGCAAACTATAAATCGTTCCTTTTTTTCGTTTATGGATTTTGATTATTCATGTGTAAACACGGACTATTGAAGGAATTCTTCATTAGGTTGATGGGTTTCGATTATTTTCGGTTGATGGGTTTTGATTATTCATATAATTTTTTTCTTCCTTTTTTCATTTTAGTTAAAGGTTGCATCGATTGGCTTCGATGTGCACCTTATCATTAACGCACCTAACTTTTGTTGGATTCGGTTTGCACCTTCATCTGTTGGAATAGATTTGTAGTTCTCACTAAAATGAAATCAGAATTTTCATTGTCCAGCAAATGAACACCATGTGTTTGACCAAATTCTTAAAAGAAATCGAATTGATATTCATCTTCATATTGTCGATGGTCTGTAATAGTGTCTTGTTGTTATGCCATGTATTAAGAAATGTGCTAAAATAAGTCGGGTGTTTTGGATGTTCATAATTGATTGAAAGGTCACTGAATGGTGGATCAAATCTATTGTTTTTCTGTATAGAACAACATTAAGGTCCAATAAATAATCTGTGTAAGTTGCTGCTGTTTGCAGCCAAACTGATAGTGATGATGTGACTATTAGTTCCTAAAGCTTTCAGTTCAATAACTGATATTATGTTTACTTTCACTTGCTTGGATTCCATCTATCTATGACTCATTTAAGAGTTTTTTCTGTGGATCACTTGTATAGAACTATTTTATTAAGGTCCAATAAATGATACTTTCCATAACTATATTGCTAAATAGAAGCTAAGAAAAAATGTTAAAAAATCATAAGATAAAGGCTCCTCAACACATTGAAAAAGGAAAACAACTAAACTAGTCCAGTTAATGCCTTCATCTAGTTCTCTTTGCATTAATGGATTTATCTTCTATTCAAATAGGAGCATCACTTCATGGATTATAATAAATCCTATGGTAAACAAACACTGATTTGGATTACTTGAATCCAGCAATATCAGTAATTTTTTTTTTGTTTTTATGGAAGAATTTTATCAGCTCAAGCTAAAATAGAGTATTACATCATTAATTGTTAAGCTTGTACATGTCTCATTCTGGCATAAATAGGCCACTTACTAGTACATCTTACTTGGACCACAATCGTTATCCCAAGCACTAAAATTACAAATATGAGGCCATATTCCTTCACTGGGTATTAGAATTGTCTTGTGATCACTGCACTTGAGAAGAAGCTTTCATTTTCAGGTTTGCTGAGCTGCAATGAATCAGTCTTGTGCCTCTTTGGACTACGTTCCAACTTCCAAGGACGCTTTCTGTTCTCCTTCCAAGAAGGTACAGGCAGTTGCTGCAATTAGACATAAAAAGCAGGATATATGGCATTTTGTCATGCTTAGTTGGTGATAGTGCCTATTCAATGACTAGTGGTTCTTAATCAAATTAGAGAAACTAGATGTAGAAAAGTGCGATCCCAAGTTCATATAGGCCATGAAAGAGAAAGTGAATCGACAATACCCAGATCTTGACTGAACACAAAAAATACTATACGAAAAAATAAGGATTAATGGAAAACCCACCAGAAGAAACGAAAAAAAATTAGAGATTAAAAGGATTTCTTCGGTTCAGTTCGTTGGTCGGAAGAGTTGGATTCGCACAACGACAAGAAGACAAAAGGGTTTTTACTGCACTGGTTTATTCGACTTGGTTTAATCGAAACCCTCGAAGGCTATTTTAGTAATTTGCTTTTTAAAAAAAAATTATAATTAACTTTGTTTTTAATGTTAAGGGCATTTTAGACAAATTATAATGTCCGTTAACTCACTTAACAGTGGTTGTCTACGAAGTGTTGTTTTTTAAAGGTGAAAGGAGGTAAGTGCAATTTGTTCATACATCAAGGGAGGTAAGTGTAATTTACCCTTTTTTTTATTAGTAAAGTGTATAAACATCACACACGTAAGGGTTGCCCCCTCAATTTTTTTATAAATTTGAAATACGTTTATTATTTTCATAATATATTACACATTGCTCCCCCTAAATTTTTTGTTGCCACCGTAAATTTTTTTTCTTGCCCTAAAAAATTAATAGAATATTTAAAAATTACATGTTCCCAAAACTCTCACGGTTTTTCAAGTTTTTTAATAATTACTCTTTTTATATATATACTCTTTTTAAATTACAAATTTTACTCATTTATTTATATCAATAGTTATTTTAACTTTTTAAAATTATATTCTTACACGTATTTTTTTAAAATTAACCTTATACCTATTTGTAATGCTGTCAACAGCTCCGTTCATATGAGTCGAACTTGAGCTCTATAATTAGGCTCATGGGCTAAACCTGAGCCAATAAAAAGCTCATTAGGCTCGACTCTGTTTGTTTATGATATTATACATCTATATTTCTATATCTTATATTATATATAATATATTATGAAAAAAATATTGTATTAGATATAATAATAATCATCAACTATAATATTAATGTATTTTAAGCTAATGTTTTTTGCAAACCGAGCCTTTTACTAGCCGAAATTGAGCCTAGAATATTTTAACCAGCCTGAGCCGAGCCTGATCCCAAAATCTTTTAATGAGCTTGAGTCGAGCCTGAGCATTGCTCAAGGTTTATGAGCCCAAGCTAAGCTGGACAAAGCTTGGCTCAGCTCGACTCATTTAAAGTCTTACCCATTTATTAATATATGTCATGATTTCAACTTTTGTTGAAAATTTTCATTTTCGTTTAAGTAGGAAAAATCAAAATCTTAAAATTTTGCTCTAAAAGGTTTCAGACAATTTTGACAAAAAAGTTTGAAATTTTTGAAATAATTAATTTTGATTAAAATAATAACATAAAAATCAAATTATTTTATTGAAATTATCAAAATTTCATAGTGAATTTTCTTTAGTTTCGATAAAATTTTGCTATTTATTTTAAATAAATAAAGAAAGAATAGAAAATTTTTCTATCAAAATTTTATTTCAGTCCTCCATATCAAAATCATCTAGCAATGATTAGTGAAACACATTAGAACTTTTATCTAACATTTGTAATTTAATTTGCCCTCCCCAAATTTTTTTTTCTAGTTCCACTCTTGTATGTATGTATGTTTGTATTTTTGTGTGTATATGTGTGTATTTAATATATAAAATAACATCAATTTTATCAAATTGAATCAAACCGGATCTATTTTGGTTTAGTTCGGTTTAGATCATCATCATAGTTTGGTTTGGTTTGACTGTGGTTCGGTTTTTGATTTTTTTCAATGTTTTTTGATTTTGTCACTAAACTGAACCAAACCGACCCAATTACACCCCTAACTATCATGACCTGAGTATTAATATAACTTGGACATTTTTGTCATTTTCAATCTTATTTTTATCAATGAAAAGAAAACTTTTGTTACAATTTGTATTCAATGATTTGTATTTTTTTTCTAATTTATGGACTTGAGACAACCAATCAAATCTTGCCCCCTACAATAGAATCCTGGCTCCGCCCCTGCAGTTACAAATTTTTTTTATCAGTAAAGTCTATACAAATTCACAAATCATATTTATTTTTTCGATAAAATTTTAGTTTTGGCCTAGAAAACTGTGTATTGGCATTCACACATCACAAAATTTATTTTTTGTTAAAATTTTAGTTTTTGCCTAGAAAACAGTGTATTAATATTCACACATCAAAATTTTTTTCTTTTTTTGTTAAAATTTTAGATTTTGTCCAGAAAACTGTGTATAAACATTCACGCATCACAAAATTTTTTTTTTTTTTTTATCAAATTTTAGTTTTGGCCCAGAAAACTGTGTATTAAAATTCACATCACAAAATTTAATTTTTTGATCAAATTTTAGTTTTGGCCCAGAAAATTGTGTATTAACATTCACACATCACAAAATATAATTTTTTTGTTTAAATTTTAGTTTTTGCCTAGAAAACTGTGTATTAACATTAAAACATCACAAAGTTTATTTTTCGATCTAATTTTAGTTTTGACCTAGAAAACTGTGTTTCACACATCACAAAATTTATATTTTTGATCAAAATTTAGTTTTGGCCTAGAAAACTGTGTATTAACATTCACACATGTAGAACCAGAACCTAGAAATTAATATAATAATTAATTTATGATTATTTAAATGAGTTAAATAATTATGAAGGAATCCGAATTTAATTTGATTGTTTTGTGCCTTTGATTGATGTACAAACTAGAATTAGTAACTTACAAGTGATCATAACCCTTAGGTTAAATTAATGATATCATATATTCATATTTGTGTGGGCATGAGAATTAATCATGATAATAATATGTTTTAATAGTTATATTGCAGATTTGGGGTCAAACTATAATTAATAAGAAATTTGGATAGTATGGTGTAATTATGTACACTTCAATTATGGATTTTTGAGCTGAGATTAGACTTGGTCGTGTAGACCTATATGTAGATCCAAAGGTTATCTAAGTAAATGTAGATTAATTCAAATTTGAAATTAGAAAGATAAGGATAGGAGAGTTTGTAGATGTTTAGATTGGAAGGGACTCCTTGTAAAGGATCTTTCCATATCCATATAGGAGAGTGAAAATTAAAGAGGGAGAGCTGAAGGGATTTAAGAAGGTGTGTGGGAATCAAGGAGGAGGAGATTTAGGGTTTTGGGTTGGAGAGAAAAAGAGAAAGAGAGAGAGAGAGAGAGAGAGAGAGAGAGAGAGAGAGGCTACTGTAAGATCTGGGAAAGAGGGAGAGTACTAAAAAGAGAGGAAGAAGAGAGAGAGAGAAAGAAGAATGAAGTGTTCGAACAGAAAAGAGGAAGGGAGAGAAGAGGAAGAAGTTAGAAAGAGAAGAAGAAGAAGAGAAGGTTTTCTCCAGTTTTCTGGATTTCTGGGTTGCTGAAGAGAGGAGGTAGGTACGTTGGTTGCTCCTTATTTTATTAATGATAGTGCCCATGGGTGTGGGTAAGTGTGATTGTGTCTATACATGTGTAATTATGAATATAAGTGTGTATGCGTATTTATACCTCCAATCTCATATCAAAGTGCCCATATGTTGTTAGATGTGCTTATGGATACATGATAGTTTCCAGAAAACTGTTTATTAACAATCACACATCAAAAAATTTATTTTTTCAATAAAATTTTAGTTTTGACCCAGAAAACTATGTATATTCACACATAAAATTTATTCTTTTGCCTAGAAAATTGTGTATTATCATTTATACACCAAAAAATTTATTTTTTTGATTAAATTTTAGTTTTGGCATAGAAAACTGTGTATTAACGTTCACACATCATAAAATTTATTTATTTTTCTTAAAATTTATGTTTTTGCTCAAAAAACTGTGTATTAACATTCACACACTAGAAAATTTAATTGTTTTGATCAAATTTTAGTTTTTGTGAAGAAAACTATGTATTAACATTAACACATCACAAAATCTAGTTTTTTGACCTAATTTTAGTGTTGGCCCAGAAAACTGTATTAACATTCACACATCACAAAATCTATTTTTTGACCTAATTTTAGTCTTGGCCTAGAAAACTGTGCATTAACATTAACACATCACAAAATTTTTTTTTTTGTTAAAATTTTTGTTTTGCCCAACAAACTGCGTATTTAAATTCTCACATCACAAAAAACAAAATTGGATAATATTTTAGTTTCTGCCTAGAAAACTGTGTATTAACATTCACATATCACAAAATTTATTTTTTTGATCAAATTTTAGTTTTTGCCCAGAAAACTGTGTATTAATTCACACATCACAAAATTCATTTTTTTCGATAAAATTTTAGTTTTTGTCCAGAAAACTATGTACTAACATTCATACATCATAAAATTTAATTTTTTCTTAAAATTTTAGTTTTTGACCAAAAAATTGTGTATTAACATTAACAAATCAGAAAATTTAATTTTTTGGATAATATTTTAGTTTCTTTCCAGAAAAGTGTGCATTATTAACATTCACACATCACAAAATTTATTTTTTTCAATAAAATTTTAGTTTTGGCCTAGAAAATTGTGTATTAACATTCATACATCAAAAAATTTATTTTTTTGTTAAACTTTTAGTTTTTACCCTGAATACTGTGTATTAGCATTCACACATCAGAAAATTTAATTTTTTTGATCAATTTTTAATTTTTGCCTAGAAAACTGTGCATTAACATTCACACATCACAAAATTTATTTTTTCGATAAATTTTTAGTTTTTGCCCAGAAAACTGTGTATTAACATTCACACATTACAAAATTTAATTTTTCGATAAATTTTTAGTTTTGGCCCAGAAAACTGTGTATTAACATACACACATCATAAAATTTATTGTTTTGATTAAATTTAAGTTTTTTCCCAAAATGTGTATTAACATCCACACACCATAGTATTTATTTATTTTTTAAAATTTTAGTTTTTGCCCAGAAAATTGTATTAAGATTCACACATCACAAAATTTATTTTCTTCTTAAAATTTCAGTTTTCTCCCTGAAACCTGTGTATTAAAATTCACACATCACAATTTTTTTTTCTTCGATCTAATGTTACTTTTGGCCCAGAAAACTGTGGATAAACATTCACACATCACATAATTTATATCTTTGATCAAATTTAAGCTTTTATCCATAAAATTGTGTATTAACTTTCACACATCACAAAATTTATTTTTTTGATAAAAATTTAATTTCTGCCCAGAAAACTGTGTATTGACATTTTCACAGCACAAAAATGTTTTTTGAACTAATTATAGTTTTTGCCTAGAAAACTGTATTAACATTCACACATCACAAAATTAATTTTTTTTGACAAAATTTTTGTTTTGGTCAAGAAAATTGTGTATTAACATTCATACATCACAAAAAAAATTCGATAAAATTTTATTTTTGCTTAGAAAACTGTGTATGTTTCACACATCAAAAAATTTATTTTTTTGATCAAATTTTAGTTTTTGCCCAGAAAATTGTGTATTAACATTCACACACCACAAAATTTATGTTTTTGATTAAATTTTAGTTTTGGCTTAGAAAACTGTGTATTAATTCATACATCAAAAAATTTATTTTTTCTTAAAATTTTAGTTTCTGCCCAAAAAACTTTGTATGACATTCACATATCAGAAAATTTAATTTTTTGATCAAATTTTAGTTTTTGGGAAGAAAACTGTGTATTAACATTCACACATCATGAAATTTATTTTTTGACCAAATTTTACTTTTGGCCCAGAAAACTGTGAATTAACATTCACATATCATAAAATTTATTTTTTACTAAAATTTTAGCTTTGTAAAGAAAACTGTGTATTAACATTCACACATCACAATTTTTTCAATATTTTTGTTTTTTCCCCAAAAAACTGTGTATTAACATTCACACATCACTAAAAAAAAATTGGATAATATTTTAGTTTTTGCCCAGAAAACTTTGTTTAACATTCACATAACACAAAATTTATTTTTTCAATATAAGTTTAGTTTTGGCACAGAAAACTGTGTATTAATAGTCACACATCACAAAATTTATTTTTTCGATAAAATTTTAGTTTTGACCGAGAAAATTGTGTATTAACATTCACACATCACAAAATTTATATTTTTGATCAAATTTAAGTTTTGGCCAAAAAAACTACATATTTAACATTCACACATCAAAAAATTTATTTTTTGATCAAATTTTAGTTTTTGCTTAGAAAATTGTGTATTAATATTAACACACCACAAAGTTTATTTATTTGTTGATTAAATTTTAGTTTTGGCACAGTACACTGTGTATTAACATTCATACATCATAAAATTTATTTTATTTCTTAAAATTTTAGCTTTTGCCCAGAAACTGTATATTAACATTGACACATCATAATATTTAATTTTTTGATCAAATTTTAGTTTTTGTGAATGAAACTGTGTATTAACATTAACACAATTTTGTTCAACTTTTTGTTTTTGCGAAGAAAACAATGTATTAACATTTATACATCACAAAATTTATTGTTTTGACCTAATTTTAGTTCTTGCCTAAAAAACTGTGTATTAACATTCACACATTTCAAATTTTTTTTTGGATAATATTTTAATTTTTGCCAAAAAAACTTAAATTTGGTCAAATTTAAGTTTTGGCCACTATCATAAATTTTAGTTTTGGCCCAGAAAATTATGTATTAACATTCACACATCAAAAAATTTATATTTTTGATCAAATTTAAGTTTTGGCCAAGAAAACTGTGTATTAACATTCACACACACATCTTTATTTTTGTGATCAAAATTAAGTTTTGGCCACTATCATGTATACACTGTCATAAATTTTAATTTTGGACCAAAAGATTGTGTATTAACTTTTACATTTCACAAAATTTATATTTTTGATCAAATTTAAGTTTTGGCCCAAAAAACTATGTATTGACATTAACACATCACATAATTTATTTTTTTGATCAAATTTTAGTTTTGACTCAAAAAATTGTATTAACATCCACACACCACAAAATTTATTTATTTTTTTTATTAAATTTTAGTTTTGTCCCAAAAACCTATTTATTAACATTCACAAACTACAAAAAACAATTTTGAACAAATTTTAGTTTTGGCCCAAAAAACTGTGTATTAACATTCACATATCACAAAATTTATATTTTTGATCAAATTTAAGTTTTGGCCCAGAAAACTGTGTATTGACCTTCACACATCCCAAATTTATTTATTTTTTTGATCAAATTTTTGTTTTTGCCCAGAAAACTATGCATTAACATTCACACATTATAAAATTTATTTTTTCGATCTAATTTTAGTTTTTGCTTAAAAACCGATGTATTACGTTCACACATCACAATCTTTATTTTTTCAATTAAATTTTAGTTTTGGCCCAGAAAATTCTGTATTTACATGCACACATCACAAAATTTATTTATTTTTTATTAAAATTTTAATTTTTGCATAGAAAATTGTGTATTAACATTCACACATCAGAAACTTTTATTGATAATATTTTAGTTTTTTCCCAAAAAACTGTGTATTAACAGTCACACATCACAAAATTTACTTTTTTCATCAAATTTTAGTGTTGGCCCAGAAAACTATGTATTAACATTCACACATCACAAAATTTATTTTTTTTGATCAAATTTTATTTTTTTTACCCAAAAAAATGTCTATTAACATTCACACATCACAATTGTTTTTTTATAAAATTTTAGTTTGGGCATAAAAAGTTGTGTATTAATATTTACACATCACAAAATTTATTTTTTCAATAAAATTTTAGTTTTGGCCTAGAAAACTGTGTATTAAAAATTAACATTCACACATCACAAAATTTATTTTTTCGATAAAATTTTAGTTTTGGCCTAGCAAACTATGTATTAACATTCACACATCACAAAAATTATATTTTTAATCAAATTTAAGCTTTTTCCCAGAAAATTGTGTATTAACATTCATACATCACAAAAGTTATTTTATTTTTATTTTTTTATCAAATTTTAGTTTTGGTCCAGAAAACTGTGTATTAACATTCACACATCACAAAATTTATTTTTTTTCTTAAAATTTTCATTTTTTCCCAGAAAACTGCATATTAACATTTACACATCAAACAAATTTAATTTTTTTGAGCAAGTTTTAGTTTTTACCTAGATAAATTTATTGCAATCATCTTCAAATAAAGGAGTCAATTGAATTCCACAGAAATACTCTTTAGTCCTTTGTTCATTTTTGATGGAACCCTTTTCGATATCTTAATCTATATTCCTTCGAAGGAAGTTAAAGTAACTGCATACATTTCAAGGTGACCAGTATATTATCAAATTACCCATATATAGACCTTAGATTTAAGTTTCTCAGTAGGCAATTTGTTTTCATGATCAATTATTCATGTAAGGAAGAGTCATCTTAGAATCCTTCAAGGTTCTAGGTTAGCTAACCAATTCGAGTGTCCTTGAATTGAAATCAGTGAAATCAGATGTAAATGTATTTCCTTCGAAATACCTTTAAGTGTAGTAATGAATCCCACAAGGTCTATAAATGTTCCCCGGATGTAACATTTGGAGATGAGCGAGTGAACATGCCTTCGAAGGCCTCTTCACGAGGGATTTCCTTCAAAGTCAATAAAAGTCTATTGAAGGTGACAGACCCATATCTTTGTCCTTAGGAGACAAAACCCTTAATCCTTTGAGAATGGTGTCTAACTGTTAGTCCTTTGAGGGTGACAAGCCCTTGACGAATTGACCATCTCGTGGTGGTTAACCTAACGAATTAACCATCTCGTGATGGTTAGCCTAACGATATGACCATCTCAGGGTGGTTAGCTCCTATCAGGTCTACAGTGACCATTCTTTTCTTCGAAGTGTTTACTTACTGAAGAAGCTAACTCTATCAGGATAAAAACATTAGAGATCCTTGATCAGGTCAAAAAATCATCAGTACAACTGACATGGCCCAATTAAAATATGGACACCGGTTGAAATTCGTACACATGAAGTAGTGGAGGAGCAGGTATGACTGCTTTGTGGATTATATAACATTTACGATTATATCTTATAAACATGCAATTACATGTTAAGCTTATACTGGTGATCAGAAAGCTTAATAAACCCCTTTTAGCACGTGGCATCATCTTAGAATGAGTATACGGGACTTTAAGTATTCCCAGTTACACTGAATCATTGCTAAAGCAATTACCTGCCGCCTTCTCGCATTTCGTGTGCCAGCTAGCATAACGGTTGTACGCTGATTTGATTTTGAAATGTCACTTTTGGAACGTGTCAGAGATATTGACCGTCCTTATCACCTGAAAAAGGTAAAGCTTCTTGGAGAAGCTACCTCTAGGAATGGTTCATTATACTGAACCATTCCACGTGTCCAAAACTTAAAGGTAATAATTGACTTCTAAGTTAACTGCCTCCGAGACGAACGAATTACCAATGATTTGAATTGTTAACAAAACAGATCATATGGACTTGTGTTCCTACGGTGCACAATCTTTTCAAACACCCGAAGGAAAGAGGATTGCACTCTTCCGTCAAAACTTTATTATACTCGAAGGACATGTTTAGGGACATGTTATCCCTAATAGACTTCTCAAATAGATAGAGTTTTAAACAAATACTCGAAGTCACATCTATCTATTCTCTAGAACCAACTTCGAGTGATTCTTTTTACATACCTTTACATTTTAAAGATATTCCACTTAAGGAAATATCCTCGAAGGAATATACTCGAGGGAACTGTCTGTACTTTCTAACTCAGAAGTCATTCCTGGATCATATCCATAGACTTCAAAGGACCATTTATTATGCTTGTCTTAAAGGAATCACGAAGCAGATATATTTTGGCTTGCTAAGGCCGATTCGAAGGTGAATTCAAAGGCCAACCACCTCCAGATGGTGAATTCGAAGGAGGTATGTTCCCTCCTATCAAAGGTGAATTCGAAGGAAGAATATCCCTTCCTCCTAAGGCGAATTCGAGATTAACCACCTTGAGATGGTCAATTCGTCAAAGGGCCTGTCACCCTAAAAAAGACTAAGGATTTTGTCCTCCTCAAAGGACATGAACACGGGTTTACCCCATCGAATGCACTATTTTTTGCATCCGAATTACAAATTGGGACTCGAAGTCACTTTCATTCATTATTATGAATTGATTTTAAGTCATATTTTGGATTTCCACTTCTAAAAGCAAATTCCCAGTGGAACAGTGCTTTAGAAGTCGAAGGTATACCATCTCCATAAGTATTTCCTGAATATAGGTTTCCCCCAGACTTTGATAATATCCTCTCATTTCACTTTGAAGGAATTCATAAAGGAACATATTTACTTCTGACTTTATTCAAGTAGAAGGCACTCAGATTGGTTACTGTAGCTATAAACCTTAAGCGATTTCAAAAAGGAACTATTCTTTACAAGGATTATTGATCATAAAAACGAGTTCCTTGATAAGAAGCTCAATTTAGAGTTCTCTATGGGTAATTCGAGAATACACTGGTCACCTTATAAGAATATGGTTATTTTTGACTTCCTTCGAAGGAAGATAGCCGTCAAAGGGAGTTTCCTTCGAAGTATACAAACTCAGAAAGGTATTTATGACATTGAAGTGGCTTATTAAAGTTGATTGAGATGGATTCTCAAAAAGAACAACATATGTTAAAACCTCAGTTACTTATAATATCTGCTGTAACTTATCTAAAATGGGGTTTTGTCTTATCTGGA
>JAUPMG010308507.1:0-16378 GCA_031762675.1 Pachysandra terminalis
AAACTAAGTAAGTTTTGAACTAAGGGGGTAAGGGAGTATTTATAGGCTTCAAAAACAGATATTTTCATGCCCAAAACTGACTTAGGCAAGTGGGTCAATTGGGCTTTCAAGTGGGCTTGTGGGCTTGTAAGTGGCATTCAAGGCTAGTTCACCATTTTAGCCATATCTCCTTCATCGAACATTGGATTAAAGTCATTCAAGTTTCGTTGGAAAGAGACTTCCACGGGCTACATTCCATTTAGAAATAGTCTTTCTCTGATTCTAATGTTTACTAGCCCAAAAATAGCCACCATCTCTTGCCTTCCTTCAGCACTTTAATTGCTTCCTAAAGACAAAATTTGTTGATATTGACCTCTGCAAACCTATACATAACAAAAAGAAGATAAAACATCAAATTAACATAAAACTAAGGTTTAACATATGCAAATAAAGGGGCAGAAATGCGTAAGTGACCCCAAAGCCCTTCCTTGAGTTCTCTACTATCATTTTACACATGCTTGGGGTATTAAATGTAGGGGTTGTGATGTGTTAACCCTCATTTTGGATGAAAAAGTGAATATTGCTTGCTCCTTTGCATAATTTACATATGAACTGTTAGATAAGGAACCTATATACCTCAAGGAATTATTTTGATGAATGGCCTTTGTTTAGATGCTTAAATGTGTTTAATGTGTAGTATGGAGCATGTATGTATTCTATTTGGGTTATCTCATGCTTATAATTGGATTATGCTCACTTTCCTAGATGTGGTGTAGAATACTATAGTGTCTTACAGTGTAGGATCATAGGACTGTGCGCATGTGATTTGCTGGTTTGAATATATGTTTGTGAAGCATTGTTTGTTGCGTTAAATTAATGGACCTGAATACTATGAGTTGCATATGGACTATCTTGTTGTAATAGCTCAGTCTAATACCCCATGTAATACCCTTCGGTTTAGGCTGTCATATGACATGATTTGACTTGTAAGCCTTTACTGTCCTATGAGAGGACTGAGTTGTTTAAGCTCAAGCTGAGAGAGAACTCTATGTGGGTATTCCTCTACATACTTGTGGTACGATGTTTTCCTAAGGATCGGCACATTGGTGCGGCTTGGAAGATGGCGAGTTTTCTGAAGGATCGGCACATTGGAGCGGCTTGGAAGGTAGTGAACCATAATTATACCCTTCTGTTGGATTGTGAATATGTATAATTCCCTGAGGACCTACTCACGTTGGTGAAAACCTCGGATTATTACCCATGATAAAAAATAAGTGGGGGCAATTGTGCCTTCTTGGTTGAAAACCCATAAAACTATGCTGTACACATAGAATAATCCTATCCCTTAGTCGTAAATACGGGGATGAAGTGACATTGGTGGGACATCCTGGATAGTCGTATTGGGATCATGTGGGAACTTACTATATTTCACAATACCATACAACGCTCTCATCGTTTGCATTGCATATTCTCTGTTTATATCATTTTGAGTGTGTAGTGTATTACACAATAGTTCTAATTACCATATAGACTTAGGCATGTGGATACTATGATTTTATATCGTGTAAGGACGGGAGAGAACAATAGATTGTGTGATCTCTGTTGTTTATCGCTTTATCACCACAAGCACATATATTATCCTTATCACAGTATGTATATTTTTTGTTCTTTTCTAATAATATTGGGTTATGAGCAAATACCGTGTATTGAAGGATTCCTCATTATCGCTTCCAACTTATGTTTGTTGATTTATATCTTTCAGGTCTTGGAGCTTGGTCACGAAGAGAGAGCCTAGAAATAGGTATAGAAAACCTGCTTTAGTAGTAGAGTTGTACTAGAATAGACTATTCTTTTGTTTATAAATAGATTAGCTTTATATTTCTATTACTTATATCTTATTAGACCTGTTAATTACTTCTGCTTATGTTTTGACCGTTGCTATCCACTCCCATAGCAATATCGGGTGAGAGTTGCGAATAAATCCAAAAATCTCAAAATTGGGATTTTCTGGTTTGGTTCGTGACACACTCTCTCTCGATTTCGTTCGTGACAAATACATTACCACATAATTGAAAGTGTAACTGAGATTTATTATTAACTTAAAAATAATTAAACTAAAAGTCACTACATCTCATAACAATAAGAAATAAAGCAAAATATCGTAGCGGAAAGAAAATACTATAGTTTCATGTTAAATCTAATCCGTAAATAAAATAGTGCCTGACAATGACTAGTAATAAACTTTGAAATGCAAGCCAATGAAAACGAAAAAAATCCCAAATATAAGTCCTAATTATCTTCTTCGATAAAATCATCATTTTCCTCAAAACAAGGGTCCATAGCTGGGTCTCCATAATCCAAGTCCTCCTCCTCTAATGTGCCGAAAATATGTTGCTTGAAAGCGTAAGCTACAGTTAGCCAGTAAGTAAACAAATCGAACAAGGTTTATAATTGAAGTAGGGCCAAGGCCACTCTTCAATGGTAATCCATAATTTCCAGTAAACATTAATATAATGAAACATCAAGTAATATGAACAGATTAGTGAGTGAATCATAATATAAGTGTATATGCATGAGTAACATATGATGTACATGAATGGTCAAGTTTTAAAATATGCATGTTGTGCATCTATAAGAAATCACCATGTGTGATCTAATAAATAAGTCTAATATGCTGTGCAATTAGATTAAAAAGACTATTTGAATGGATATATATAGGTTCCCACAAGATCGATCATTCCTTGAGCAAGATGTCTTCTCGAACCATCTCCCCCTATACAGAGCCATTCTAAAGTTACGATATTCCATGTGCGCATCATAGTTCGAAGGGGCTTCAACCTAGAGGGCACAATTTCCCCACTTATTTGTGGTCAAGGGCAATAATTCCAAGGTATTCCAATTGAAAACTCCTCAAGAAATTGTATATATAAACAAGCAACAAGAATCAGTCCTTTAATAAATAATTCATAGGACCAATAGGTATATTGGGATAGCTAGTCTCTCAACTCTAGAAATATAATACTTATGTGCCAGTCTCCTCACCTACTGTGAATTCCAGATCACAATAATCTCTTAATGTCCTTAAAAATCCAGAAGTATGGATTTACATGCAAAGGGGTTTGACCTATAAACCAAATCTATGGTCATAAGGCAATATGAAGTGCAAGTGATATGGTGCATGCTAACTAAGCATATAAATCATATGTACAATGTGTAATATACCTATCTAGCATGATGGACATTGAAAAAACACATAATAATAGTTATATCAAAATTTTATGTTCCAACCAGCATAAAAAAGAATCCTAATAGGGTTTGAGTGTTTAAAACTTGCATAATTTAGCAAAACTAATATTAGAATTGGTCTAATGAGATCAAATTACACATGCTCACAAAACTTCAAATCAATTGGACCAAGTTGGGCTGCTTGGCGTATCGAGGGGTCGCCGAGAGGGCTCTTGGCGTACTCTCGGTGGCCTTTCGGCATACCGAGTGGTCGCTGAGGGGTTAAATATGGGTTTTGTGGGTTTCTGTGTTTTGGTCATAAAATATTGCTCAGCGTACTCTCGGTACGCCGAGAATTGGCTCGGTGAACAATCCAGGGGCATTAAAAATGTTATGTGACGCTTGACGTACTCTCGGTACGCCGGGAATGGGCTCGGTGAACAAACTAGGGACTGAAAGGTCATAAAGGGGTGCTCGGCGTGCTCTCGGTGTACCGAGGGTTCGTTGAGTGCTCTACTGGGTGTGTTCGAGGAGGTCTCGATATACCGAGGGTTCGCTGAACTTCGCAATCTGGGCTGTTTTTGCCAGATTTTGGTGTTTCTTCAACTCTAATCAAAATATTTCCTTAAGTAACCTTCCTTCATCTTGGATTCCGTGAAAAACCTAATAATTACATGTAAGAAAACATTAGTAATTAATAAATAAATAATTTACTTTGAAACCTTTGAAAACAAGTAAAGATTTTGAAAACTTATTTCATACTATTGAAAGTAAACTTGAAAACTCTACGAAAATCATAAACTAAGTTAAATTCGAATACTTACCTTGTTGTGGCAGGTTTAGTGTAGAGAAATACACCTCAGAGCCTCTTCTTCTCTCCAAAGATTGATGATTTCGAAAATTAGCAAAGCTACTTATTTATATGATTACTGTAAGCATCCTAGTTCTATTAGTATTAGTATTAGTATTAGTAATATATGGAACTTCCCAGCTCTCCTAGTTCAGCTTTGTCTCTATTTTTGAATATTTGAATTCTAGTGGGTTTCTAACTCCTATTTTGTAAAAGAAGCTTCTAATTAGTGTTTTAAATCTGAGCCATTGGTTGGAGTGTAAAATCTCCTGCAAGATCTTAACCACTTATTCTAACTTTAAAGGTTATGATTGTGTGTGTTGAACTTAGTTTTCTAATTTGTACAACCCACCAATCACAATCAGTCAAAAGTCAAATAATATGGCTATTACTAAAAATTTAAAACTAACCCCTAATTTTCTGGTATTTACACATAAGGCCTAGTAGTGGTTTGGGTTATTACAACTGAACACCCAAATTACACTGTTTTCAGGTCTCTGTCGGTGGAGTAGTTAGTGGACCAACCTGGGTTCCGGATTAAGTCCAAACAACTCGCAAACACATCCACAATACAAAAATCATCTTTATATACTCAACACATCATTCAAACATATTTTAATGAGGATTCAAACACATATCATAGATTAGCACATTCAAATATAAACCAGAAAACTCAATAAGAACACTACTATTCAAAACAACTTACCTGCGATGCTCTTCCAGTAAGGGTGGTTTCCTTTTGTCTCCCTCCATCCCCAGGCAGGAGAAGTTGATGGAATAGTCTCCCCAATCTCAGATCCACACCAACCTCCCTTTTCCTCCTCTTTTCTCAAATCACTTACCCTAATCTAAAATATCACTTATGGGGAGGGGTTTGGGATAAGGAGAATGACATTTTTCTCCCAATACTCATACCAAGGCTCACCGTGCTGCCCCCTGGCATGCCAATGGTTTCCCAACTATCTTCTCATTTAATCCAACGGGCTGGTAGGCCCACTATAACTGTGTTTGTCCCAGGAAAGTAAATTTACAGGGTATGGGTCCTTACATGCAGGAACAAAGAGAAAGCAATGCAAGTTAATTTTCACGGTATAGTCTTCTTATGGATTCAATTTTGATCAAGTTTCATTGATTTAATGATTTCTAGCAAGTGATTTATTTAATGGTTAAAATAGTGTTTAACATGTTTTAATTTATGATATATTGCTGTTAGAATGAGACCACAAAGATGGGTTTCCGTAACCTAGAACTAACCCTGATCGTGGGCCATCGGTAGGCACCGGTACACCGGTGAGCCTATCGAGAGGGAGTATTTTACAGGTTTAATTGACCCATCGGCAGGCACCGCTACACCAGTGAGCCTGCCGACAGGGACCCTGATTTGCACAGAGATAACCCCACCGGTAGGCACTGGTACACTGGTGAGGCTGCGGATGAGGCCATCTTAGGGCACAGTAAGTTGAATTTTTGGTGGACCTTTGGTAAGTGATGTGGGGCTTATGCCAAGTGTTTGGAATATGGATTTTGGAGTCAAGTTTGATCAAGAGGCTTGAGCCTACCCGTGGGAAATCAACTTGGTACTCCATCTTGCATTGTGACCATCATAGGAAGCTTATGAGGTTGTAAACACATTTAGGGATCTTAAATAAATCTTCTACTCTGCTTAAATCAACTTTGATCTTGTTAATTGATTTTATTTCCTATTTAACTGTTAAGTTCAATTATCTGACCCACACTGCATCCTAAGTCTATCTGGCTGACCTGATCAGTTTTATTAACTTAAGGAATTTCTTGTGTGTCTTATAGGATTAAGGATTTTAAGTTTTTTAATCCTAATTAATTAGTGAAATTAAATTTTCAAATCTTCAAATTACTATTTTACCCTAAGATCTCAAGTTTAGATTTTTAAGGATTATTCAGGTCCTTACATCCTACCCTCCTTAAAAGAATTTCGTCCTCGAAATTAATCTAAGTGATCTATTAAGTTAGGTTTCTAATTTAATTGACCAAGTGCTTTTTATTTAAAACTTAAACTGTAGTGACCTGGACCCAACTAGGATAATTTTAGATTAAACCACAATTAATCTATTAATTATAAAGTAGGAGTTTTATGAAAGACACCTAGTAGGATTGGACTAAATGACATTTAGGAAAATAAAAGGGATAATGGACTAATTAATTATGAGTTAGTTAAAGGGCTGAACCTTTTATATATACGGACTAAAATCTTGTAGAAATTGAATTATGCCCAAAACCGAATTAAAATTCCATTAGGACTTAAACAGGTATTTACTAATTAATGAAGGGTTAATTAAGGAAATAAACAATTAAGTAAATCATATGATTGATTCTTGAATGTTGAAATTTGAATTAAGCTAAATTAAATTCAAAACAAACAAAGTTGGATATAGTTCAAGTTAGCTAAAGAACCTTGAAGCTAGGAGGAGAAGAGTGAATTGTCTCTTTAGGCTTGGACGTCCGAAACAAACCAAGGAGGAAGAAGAAATTCAGGTTTTGGAATTTGCAGAAAAATCTAAGATGAAAAGATCTAGAGGGAGAAAGGAAAAGGTAGAAAAAGAAGAGAAGAAGAAGTTGTGCTGCAAGAGGAAGAGAGCTAAGAAACCAAGGAAGAAAAAGGAAGAAAGCGTGGAAGAGGAAGATGTTGGCTATGATGGTCACGAGGAAAGTGAAGATGATAACAATTGGCTGGAAGACAGGGACAATGGGAAGAGAACCTTGACCAAACAACATATGAAGAGACAATAGCAGATTGATGAAGGTCGATATTAGGCAAAACTAGATCTTTGTAAACGAGGTAGGGATTCCTGCGTTTCGATGGTAACTTCCTTTATGAATGACTTCAATGCTATACATAGAGGAAGGGTTATATGATTTGCATGTTTAGTATGTTAGATCTAAATCTAGAGAAAATGGTAGGAATGATGCTATGATGTTGTTTGATATGATCCATGGCGTTGCTGTGTTTATTGTGTTACTTTGTATTTTCAATATCCATATTCATACATTTAGATCTATAGTTGATTATCTATTAAGTACCTGTTTAGATCTGTGAGAATGAACTATTTTTATGTGGTTGTTGTTTGGGATTTATGTGTAGGATTTAGAGACTGGTTTGTGATGGTTAACATTAGAAATCACTAGGTTTGATTAGAGGCACGAAGCCCTAGAAGAAACCCAGAAAATGGCTAAATTTGTATGTTTGGTTCGGCAGCTACCGAAATCAGCCAAAACAGTTTATTCTCTGGACATGCTACCGAGCTTTGGTAGCAGTGCTACCAAGATTTTCGGTAGGATATTCAGCAGCTACCGAGTAGCTACCGAAAATGCCAAAAACAGTGTACTCTCTGGACAAGTTACCGAGTCTCGGCAGCTGAGCTACCGAACCCCTATGTTGGAGACTCGACAGTTACCGAGCAGCTACCGAGGTCCAATGAACCTCAAATTTTATGAGGGTGATCCTCATTGAGTTGTGCACATGCATATATGGATAGTTTGTATGCAAAAGATCTAGAATTGGACGAATCATAAAAAGCGTAGGAGAAGCTCCAAAAATCAGGATTATCAGACTGATTGGAATGGTATATGAGGTGTTATCAACTCAAAGGTTTTGGATATGGTCTTAGGACCTCTATATAAGATTAGTATGGTTAGAATTGGTCATGTAGGACTTGATTGGGTGAGGGTCCTTAAAGGAAGGTCGAGTTACAGGTGAGCTTCCACCATGGGTGCAAGTTCCTAAACGGAATGCGAGTATACTGATGTATTCCACCGTGAGTGCAAGTCTCTTAAGGAATAGGAATGGTGGCTTTCCTCCGTGTGTGCAAGTCCCTAAAAGAAAGGGTTACTGATACAAGTGTGTTTCCATCGTGGGTGCAAGTCCCTAAAGGAATGGACATGTGGCTTCCTCCGTGGGTGAAAGTCCATAAAAGTATGGCGTGTTAGTGGTGTATTCCACCGCGAGTGAAAGTCTTTTAAGGAATAGGAATGATGTTTCTACTGTGGATGCTGCAAGTCCTTAAAAGGATGGGTCGTATGGTCGTGAGTTGGAATGAGCATGTGACTGGGCGAGGCCTGGTGACACCCTGCATGGCATTGTATCTCATTTCATTCCATGTTTGCATCATACCTTGCATTGCATTGCATTGTGTTTGGCTTGACTGTGTTGCATATGCATTATGACGTCTTGATTGGGAATGTGATTGTGATTGGGTCGCAATGGTCGTAGCATGGTCTGACCATGTGGTTACAAGTGTGTTTCCACCGTGGGTGAAAGTCTCTAAAGGAAAGGATTGTACATGTGCATTATGCATTATGACTTCTTGATTGGGAATGTGATTCTGTTGAGACTCTGATTCAACCAGGTAAGGGTTGATGTTAGGGTTGTTTATCCGTATCCACGTGGTGGTTCCGTAGGTCGATTCCTTGGAGTCCTTGAGATCCCATATCTCGGATTTGCGGCATGACGAAAACCTAAGTTAAATGTTTAAGTACACAATGTAAAACTCACCAATATTTTCATTAACAACACAAGCAAGCATCAAAGTAAAACATCGGACCACAACTCGTCCATTATATTGCAAGAAGGAAACTAAAACATACCACAAGCATTACATCCGAAAAGTTAAAACATCTAAATTAAAAACATTCGAATTTCAAAACGGAAAAACATTTCAAAAACAACACATCTTAAAGAAAATATGTAAAGGTATCTAAAGGAAAATCATCCAGATCATCTAAGAATAATCCTCAGGAGGAGAAGGTGGTGGAGGCATGATGGCTAAGGGCGGAATGGCATTGTTTAGCATACCACAGCTGAAAAGATTATGGAAAAACTGAAAAGTTTATAATCAAAAACTTGTGTTTCAAAATTCTAGTGATACAAAAATGAAGCAAGATGAAATTCATTAACATCAATAAGCATTACGAAGAGGGAAAACATTCGAACAACATATGCTGGAAGGAAAGGCTGAAGCATACATCCAAAATAAACACCATATGTAAAAGCAGAAAATAAAAACGGTTACATTGAAAAGAAAATGACTAGTAGTCAAGTAAATAAAATAATTGATGACATAAGTAACACATAAAGTAGGAAAATGCAATTGAGGTAAAGACGTACTAAAATATTAGTATGAAAAACTTTATTTTCATTGAGAAGAAGAATGAAAAAAAGTTTGATAGTATATACTTGTAGATATTAATGATCTGTAATAGTGAAACAAGGAAACATATATAATCACATAAATATATATAAAAATATGTAGTTTGTAGTAATCAATGTTGCTGTGAAGATGTAAGGTGATCGAAAAAATCAATAAATGTTGATGAATGAATGCAAATACAAAATGCCAAGTGAATTAGTAATAGCAATTGTGAAAATACAAACGAAATCAGAATAAATAAGAACAATCTATGGTGTTCTAAATGCGAGAAAAGAATGAGACTATATGCACGTGCTCATTTCTAAGTACACAAAAGTAAAACTACACAAGATTTATTAACATCAAACAAACATTACATAGAAGAAACATATTACTTTATTACACTGGAAAGGGAGGGGCCAGTACAAGCTACCCAATAAGTACACTTATGATAAACATGAAACTAAAGTTTAATACACTGCGAGAAGAAAACCCAAAAACATGCGGAAAGGAAAACACTACAACTGCAAAACGATTTAAACATCTAAAGAGTGCCCTCGGAAGGAGGTGAAGGTGGTCTCCGAGGAGGTCATCAAGAAGAGCAAAAATGAATTTTTTTTTTTTTAAATTACAATGTTTATCAGAATATAAGAAGCCAAAGTATCACATCAAACCATCCAAAACAAAGATTTATAAATTTATTAGACGAACACTTAGATTCATCAGGACATAAGTCTCGGTCTGGATCTGGCATGAATAGTGACTTCAGCAGACTTAGATCCAATTAGCAACTTGGTGTGATTATATAAAATGTTATATACATAATAAAATGAAGTGATTAATTAATTACGTATTATTATTCTCTTTATTTAAATATAATCTAATTCCAACAAAATTCTCAAATTTCTCAATCCAATGCATTTGGACCTCAATTAACCTTAAAAATTGACAGTTAGTTAGTATTAGAGTTCGAAGTACTTCAAATTAATTCAATCAGCAAAACATAACCTTAGATCATCACGTCCTTTAATAGCATGACAATCCAATATACTTAACAGAGACTTTATCCTAGTAGCTTCTACCTTAGAATTCTCAGAAGCAATAGTACTTCCTATCCCCAACTATTCATCCGGAGTCACTAGTTAGGATGCACAAACAACAAACATCTCTCCTCACAATCTCACATCCTATAGCTATTTAATTCCCTTAACCCCTACAAGTCCTAGACTGGGACAGCTTACAAAATCCTAACCTGAAGTCCTATGAAAATACTAATACAGTTACTTAAGTCTGAGAAGAACTTAGGCTCTTATACCATTTTTTGTCACGAACCAAACCAAAAAATCCCAATTCTAAGATTTTCAGATTTATTCGAAACTCTTACCCCATATTTCTATGAGAGTTGATAGCAATGGTCAAAACATAAGAGGAAGTAATTAACAGTAGATATAAGTAACAAAAATATAAAGCTAATCTATTTCAGAATAAACAAAAGGATAGTCTATTGTAGTACAACTCTACTACTAAAGCAGGTTTTCTATACCCATTCCCAGGCTTTGTCTTTGTGGACAAGCTCCAAGACTTGAAAGATATAAATCAACAAACATAAGTTGGAAGCCAGAATGAGTAATCCTTCAATACAAGGTATTTACTCATATCCTAATATTATGAGAAAAGAAAAAATAATATATATTGTGATAAGGATAATATATGTGTTTGTGGTAATAAAGCAATAAGCAACAGAGATCACACAATCTATTGTTCTCGCCCGTCCTTACAAGGTATAAAATCATAGGTCAACATCATAGTATCCACATGCCTAATTCTATATGATAATTAGATCTAGTGTGCAATACACTAGACACTCAAAATGATATCAACAGAGAATATCCAATGCAAATGATGAGGACGTTGTATGGTATTGTGAAATATAGTAAGTTCCCATATGATCCCAATACGACTATCCAGAATGTCCCACCAATGTGACTTCATCCCCGTATTGACGGCTAAGGGATATGATTATTCTATGTGTACAACATAGTTTTATGGGGTTTCTACCAAGGAGGCACAATCCCGCCCCCCCTTTTATTTTTGATCATGGGTAATAATCCGAGGTTTTCACCAACGTGAGTAGGTCCTCAGGGAATTATACATATTCACAATCCAACAGAAGGGTATAATTATGGTTCACTACCTTCCAAGCCGCTCCAATGTGCCGATCCTTCGGAAAACTCGCCATCTTCCAAGCCGCACCAATGTGCCGATCCTTGGGAAAACATCGTACCACAAGTATGTAGAGGAATACCCACATAGCGTTCTCGCTCAACTTGAGCTTAAACAACACGGTCCTCTCATAGGACAATAAAGGCTTACAAGTCAAATCATCTCATACGACAGCCTAAACCCAGGAGTATTACATTGGGTAATAGATTGAGCTATTACAACAAGATAGTCGATATGCAACTCATAGTATTCAGGTCCATTAATTTAATGCAACAAACAATGCTTCATAGACATATATTCAAACATGCAAATCATATGGGCACAGTCCCATGATCCTACAATATAAGACACCATAGTATTCCACACCACATCTAGGTAGTTCAGAATTATCAAATCAATTAGGAAAGCAAAGTGAGCATAATTCAATTATAAGCATGAGATAACCCAAATAAAATACATACATGCCACATACTACACACTAAACACATTTAAGCATCTAAACATAGACCGTTCAACAAAATAATGCATTAAGGTATATAGGTTCCTTATTTAATAGTTCATATGTAAATTATGCAAAGGAGCAAGCAATATTCACTTTTTCATCCGAAATGAGGGTTAATAGATCACAACCGTTACCTTTAATACCCAAGAATGTGTAAAATGATAGTAGAGAACACAAGGAAGGGCTTTGGGATCACTTACACAAGTTTCCCACAAAACTCCTACTGCTCGACCAATTCTAAAAAAGCTAACATTCAGATTTGCGGGGGTGGGGGTCTTATTTTGGATGGTAAGTCTATTGACTCCAAAAACATGCCAAACATATGAGTTTGGTCATTCTACGCGTGTCCATAACTATATCTCCTACATCGGACCAGAGGAGGCACTTGGCGGGGTCCTCCTCGACCTCTCGGCTCGCCAAAAATGACAAAAGTGTACCAAATGGTTTGGCACCTCGGGAACTTGTCTAAATGAGTCTCGATAGACCAAAAGTGTCTCTGGTTCAATTTTAAAATTAGGGTTCGGCTGGGTCTTCGGTGCACCGAAGTTAGTCTCAGCGCACCGAACTAGGTCTCGGCGACCATTCCAGTGAACTGGAATCTGCTCTGAGATTCGGCAGACTCCTCGGCTCTCCGTAGCTCGGGATGGGGTATTTTCTGGGTATTTGTCACGAACCAAACTAGAAATTCTCAATTTCTGAGATTTTATGATTTATTCGCAACCTTCACCCCGTATTTCCACGAGTGTGGATAACAATGGTCAAAACATAAGGGGAAGTTATTATCAGTTCTAGTAAGATATAAGTAACTAATACCACCGAAGCTGAAGTAAACCAAATCTAAGAAAATAAAAGTCTACTCCTAGACTATTTCAAAGATTCTACCAGAGTGTGCTACCCATTCCAGTCTCTCTCTTCACATCTAAGCTCCTAAACCTAAAATATAAACAATACACATAAGATGGAAGCCAGAATGAGTAAACCTTCAACGAAGCGTATGCACTCATGTTCTAACATTATGAGAAAAGTGCGATAAGTGTACAATGTGTAATAAGCAGTATATGTGCTAGTGGTGAACAGTATGTAGGTATAACTATAAGTATACACAATTTTGAAGTTCTCTCTCATTCTCACAGAGTATATCTTAATAGTCAATAACCCAACAACTATATGCTTAGATTTATATGAAAATTGGGCCAAATGTTTCATACACAAGGCTCTCACAATAATGTCAACAAAGTTATGCAAAATGCAAGTGAAATGCAAACGCTGTATGGAAAGTGAAATATCATAAATTCCCACGTGATTCCAATCTCTATCCGGAGTGTCCCAGCAACCTGAATGCGCCCCAAGATGTTCCAGCAACCTAAAATCATCCCCCGTATGAACGGACTAAGGGATAGGATTATTCTATGTGTACAACATAGTTTTAAGGGCTTTCAACTTAGGAGGCACAATCCCCCCTACTTTTTTTTTATCACAGGCCCGCGGCCAAAGCTCACATCCACATGTTAATTCCTTCACGGAATCTTACATATTCAAAATCCAACAGAACATATAACATGGCCTCACTGTCTCCCAAGCTTACACCAACGTGCAGATCCTTGGGATAGTTTCACCATCTTCCAAGCTTACACCAACGTGTGGATATTGTAGAGGCCTCCCTATGTGGGTTCACTCTCAGCTTGGGTACGATCACAGGGTCCTCTCACAGAACTATAATAGTGACTAAGTCAAATATCTCATGTGTTAGTGTAAACCCTAGGGTATCATGTGGGTATTAGACAAGGCCATCACAGCCGGAAGGCCATATGCAACATCCATATTCAAATCCATTTATTAATGCATCATACAATGTTTCACAGACATATATTCAAATCAATCAAACATATGGGCATAGTCCCATAATCTACTCTACCAAGTAACTCAAAGTGCGCAAGCAACTAGTAAATCTATATTTATGATATTATAATGCACGGGGTTTGGTCCAAATGATTCTCGATAGAGGAGAAATCAACTCAATTTATTCACAAGTTTGGTTCGGCGACCTCTTAGGTTCACCGAAAGGGGTTCAACGACCTCTTAGGCTCGCCGAAAGGGGTTCGGCGAGCTCTTAGGCCTAGGCTGTCTTCGGCGATAAAACTAGAGAGTCAAAATAAGCTATGAGATTCGGCGAACTCTTCGGCTCGTCGAAGCTCAAGAAAGGTCCAAATGAACTAGAATTTTACAGGGAGGTTGTTCACACTCCCAGGAAGGTTCGATTATGCTTTGTTTTATAATTTAGTTGGTCTATATTCTCTCTATTTTCTCCACTTAGGGTTTGGTTTTTTCACAAATCAAGTCAAATATAAAGGTCAGGGGTTTAAGATTACCATTTACAGCATGAATCTAGGTTGAAATCCCAAGGAGAAGATGGGCATACAACAATTAACCATTTTCCTAGGTCACAATGCAAAAACACAAATAAATACAACTTCAAAGAGAGGATACTCAACTTGGGGCGTTGCCAGAATTGCGTTGGGGTTGATCCGCCGTGTCTCCACGATCTCCAATGGTCTCCTATGTGCTTCAAAGCTCCAAGAGAAGAGAAGAAAGGAAGAAGAAGAGGGAAAATACTGAAAATGATCTAAGGCTTCTATTTATAGGTTTTACAGGTTAAGTGGGGAATAAGTTCAACAGTAGGAGCAAAACAAGGTTTCTGATCCTACATTTTTCAATTGGTCACCAAATTAACTTCTGCTAGAGGGCTTTTACGACTGGGTCTGAGGTGGATTTCTGGAGTTGTCGGATTTGATTTATTATCTATTCTAATTATTTTATTTTAGATTAATCTCTAAGGTCTTTGTTGACTAATCTGGTTGGCTACCCAAAATAGATTAAATCTTCATAATGTTTCGAGGTCCAAGGTGATACCTAATGTGTTTTAACTTCCTGAGATTAAGGGTTATGTGAGCATTGATCTAGCCTATTAGTGAATTTGTTTTACTAATTTTAAATTATACCTGAATTCTAATCTTAATTTATTAGGGGTGATTATTCAGGTTCTTACAGTCTAACCCCCTGAAAAGAATTTCGTCCCCGAAATTTCTCTAGGGAGTCCTAAAGGTGAAAGTAAGGAACTACATGAATGTGCACACACGATAGAACAAAATACTAACACAATATCACAATCATATGCAAAAGGGAAAACACATCAGTTCATTACATAGAATGGGAGGGGCCGATACGGCTACCCAAAAACGTACAATCTGATCAAGTGAAACTGAAAGTAAAACACTTTACAAGAAGTAAAACCGCCAAAATAACTGAAAGTTCTACACTGCTATAGAAATAAGAAAAACAAGACTAAGGCCAATCCTCTGGAGGTGGTGGTGGTGGCATGCTAGAGAGAGGTGTAGCATCCGACACTCGTCCGCAGCCGAAAGTATCTTGGAGGAAGTGGAGGGTAGCATCCACACTCCTCTGCCACCGGGATTTCTGTCTCATGGTTCGGCGATGCTCAGCAACAGCCTCAGTCCTCATCCTCATGTGCGCTCTCGAATTATCCCTATCTAGGGCAACAAGTATCGCCTCAATAGAAAGTCCACGCCTAGGGATGAAGTCCGGTCCAGATGCAGCTAAAGTAGAAGCTCAGTGCCGCTGGTTCGTCTGCTCCTGAGGAGGCTCAAAATCCTACTCCTGCTGCTGCTCCTCCTTTGGATGATGCTGTGACTGCTAAAGCCCGTCCACATACCGAGGAAGTCCCACCAAGGAGAGGTTTGTCAAAGTGAAAGAATTCTCAATCGAAATCTTGTCGGGACAGCCCAACACAATCCTCTAGTGCCTGGCCGCAGCACCCATCAAACAAGGAAAGGGGATGAAGAACACCTTAGCATCACATTACAAACCTTAGCAGACCATTGACTGTACACAAAGTTTTCTAAGTGCGAATTCTAGAAGGATGAGGTGAAGTTCTTAGGGCATGTGGTATCCAAGAGGTATTACAGTGGACCCGAGTAAGGTAGAAGCAGTCTCCAACTGGGAACAACCGAAGAACATCACGGAGATTCGCAGTTTTCTGGGATTAGCGGGGTATTACCGAAGGTTTATCCGGGGTTTTGCTAGTATTGCGGCACCGCTAACCCGACTCACAAGGAAAGATGTTAGGTTCATTTGGAATGATGCGTGCCAAGCAGCCTTTATTAAGCTTGAGGAGAAGCTCACTATCGCACCGGTACTAACTATACCAGTCAGCGGCAATGACTTTGCAGTATACACTGACGCTTCTTTATCTAGACTAGGATGTGTTCTAATGCAAGACGGCAAGGTTGTGCCATATGCTTCGAGGCAGTTAAAGATACATGAGAAGAACTACCCCACGCACGACTTAGAGCTCGCTGCCATAATATTTGCATTGAAGATCTGGAGGCACTACTTGGTGGGAGAGACTTTTGAGGTGTT
>JAUPMG010308518.1:0-16378 GCA_031762675.1 Pachysandra terminalis
TACTAAAATGATAATATAAAAATTATATATTTTTTTATATCATTACTTTAATTTTTAATTATAACATGTATTATAAGATGAACCTTCACGTGCAACACGCACGCATTCTAGTATATATATGGCCCTCAACCAAGTTATATAAATTGAGAAAGGAAATTGTGTATTTTTTTTTTAAATTTCTAATAGTAAAATACTTCAGAATTTTTTTGGCCTTTAATTAGCTTGGTGATTCTTTCCAAAATATTACAAAAAATGGGTTAGTTTCATGAACCAAATTTACAGATTTGATTTTGTTCGGTTTAGACTTAATTGAATATAGTCGGTTTGGTTTTCAATTTTAATATATCAATTTCTATTTTAGTTCACTTCAATTTTTGGTTTAATTCAATTTGGTCTTATTGAAACTACTAAATCCAAAAAAAAAAAAACAAGGAAAAAGGAAAAACCGAATCAAACTGACCAAATGAGACCCCTAGTGGAAACAACTAAATATAGCCATGACAATAATATTATTTACTCTAAAGAAAGGCAGGGTTTATTTATGAGATGCAACAAAATTAGAACCCTTTTTGACATGGAATTTACACTTGATACTCACTTTACAAGCCAAATTCATTCCTAAATATATCTATCACAAAAACAATAAATATTTTTTAAAATTTAATGTCTTCTTTTATTAAAAAAATTAACAACCACTGTCACACGTAACAATGATTATTCGATGGATAGTCCAGGATTAATCGTGTCATTCATCTAATTAGTAAAGAAATCAATGTCTCAATATTAAAAAAAAAAAAAAAAAACTTTTTATCTATGTCGCATAAAGGGTTGGTGTTTCAACCATTTGTTTGATATAACGTGTTGGATTAATGTGATGAGTCGATCTGGTTGACCCAACCCGTTTAGACCGACCCAGATTCCTACTTAAAGGGACGTTTATATTTTGTGTGAGACCAATTATGACTTGAACTCAATCTCCTAACATGATTAGGAAATAGAGTCATAGGTTGAGTAGAGTTAAGTCCTCTATATATAGAAGACTCCTCCATACTCTTACAAGAAATTCACGTTTTGGAGAATTCCAACCTAGAGAATTTCTCATCTCTTATATTCTCTTCTTCCATTTGAGATCTGATTTTGCTACTTAGCTTCCCATATGGAGATCTGGTCGTTTGAGTATGGGAATATTGTATGTGGTTCTAATAATCATATATTCCAACGTGTGACGTTTTTTGGTTTGATAGCGGTCTTCCACTGCAGATTCGGGTTTGTATGCATCGGGGTATGTGATCCGGGTCGACTATAACCTTTATTGGTATCAGAGCTGTTGTGATTCATCTTCATTGGATTGTCGTATGTCTCGAAACCGCATCTAAGCAACAACATCGTTGTTGTTTTTGTAGAAAATAGCATGAACAATGCATAGTTGCATCAAAGATCAAGAGATGATCGTTTGTGTAACCATACGTTGAGATCGTCATTGTTTTGGGGTATTAATTATGAGTTTATAACACCTAAGCAATGATGGGTCGAATAGATTAAAGTAGGGTTTTAATCAGATTTGTTATCTGTTTTAAATAAACCCTGTTCTGTCGTCTCGATCGACCCACATCCCCTTCTCGGTCGACTGACCAACGACAGACAACTTTTTTCAGAGGTATTGTATTGAGCAACCGTAGGCACCCGCTCGATCGATTGACTAACTCCTTTCTTGGTCGACAGATCGAAATCTCCAGCCAACTGAGCATTTATAGATCGTAACATACAGAGATGTTGCAATTTGCAATCGGAGGGTGTCCGGTTGATAGAAGGACCAACCAGACCCTCGATCAACCGACCAACCCAGAAAATTTAGAATTTAATTTTAAATAATTTATTTTGAATTCTTGTTAAATTTGTGCCTTTCATATTTTATGTTAGAGTTCTGAGGCATGATTTAATTATTTTATTTGCATGATTATATGATTTTAACATGTAAATAATATCTTAGTTGAGATTACATAATTTCCAAGATGTTTTTGCATATAAGAGATTAGAACTAGTATTAAAAATGTATTGTATTTGTGATAATTATGCATTATGACCTATGGTCTAGAGTGTTTTGATATGATAAATAAAATATTAATATTATTGTTTAGTCCTTGATAATGATGCAAAATTAACAATGTTTGTGCATATGAGATGTTAATTAAAAGTGTGACTTTAATTTTAGTGATATGGCCGCTAAGTGTATGGTAGTTGACCTAAATAAGGGTGAGAAATTGGATGGTAAGAACTATAACATATGGCATAGGAAGATCCAATATCTCCTCGATGAGTCTGAAGCGCTAAAGACTTTATCACATATCCTAATTTATCCTGAGGAGGGGACCACAGTCCAACATCGTAGAGACATGGAAGCCTATCAGGCTTGGGGGCCAAGAAGGATCGTTGTGCACTATTTACTATGTTGAGTAGAATGCACAATGATCTTATTGGCAAATTCGAGGCTTATAAGATTGCACTTGAGATGAGGAACACACTGAAACTCGTGTTCGCTGGTACTTCAACTACCGTATTATGTGCACTAACAATGAAGTTTGAGACCTACAAGATAGCTCCCAACGTGAGCATGGTTGATCATCTTAGGAAGATGTATATGATACGAGATCTAAAAGCTGCGGGGAATAGCCTTACAAATGAGCAGCAGATTCTTGTTGTTCTGAGATCCTTACCTGACTCGTGGGAGCACATGAAGCTCACCATGATGCACAACGAGAACATTAAAACGTTCAACGACTTGATGCATCAACTTGAGCTTGAGACAGAGAGTCAAACCGCAAGGTCTAACATCACTATTTCTTAGCCGAACCAACGAAGCGCAAGACAACCAGGTTAGGCGTAAGGGTAAGGCACCTCGACAGGGGGAAACAACTGAGACAGCACCTAAGGCAGGCAAAGGTACCAAGCACCCTAGAGAGGGAAGCGTGGAGTAAAGAGAATCATGTCTAAAGTTATCTGCTATAAGATACTTAGACTATTTTTTCCGCTATTTTCAGTAGAGATTGTATTTCCATTTCTTTATAGTTGGTTTTATATAGTAGGAGATTTATTTTTTATAGTCTGTTTAAACTTGATATTGATATTTCAAGTGATGTATATTTGGTTTCTAATTTGACTTCACATAATGAAGATGTTATTATTTTCAAATCATTAAGATGGCATGCTAGACTAGGCCACATAAGGCTAGAGAGGATGAACCGATTGGCTCGAGCAGGTCCACTATGATCATTTGCCAATGTTCAGTTACAAATTTGTGAGCATTGTTTGGCTGTTAAGTCATGTAGGAAATCATTTGGTAAGGTAGTGAGAGAAAGCATTCCTTTAGAGTTAGTCCATGCTGACATATGTGGACCAATCAATGTTAGGACTCGCCATAGAAAGTCCTATTTAATCACATTCATCGATGATTACATGGGATATGTTTATGTGTACTTGATTTTTCATAAGTCGGAAGCATTAGATTGCTTTAGATGTTTTGTGGCCGAAGTCGAGAACCAATTGGATCGACACATGAAGTGTCTCCGTACCTGTCACGCCCCGAATCCAAGATGTATGATCTCGAGGATTTACGAGGGAATGACATTCGGATCCAAAACCATGGATGTGGCCAAATCAATAAATAACCCGAGATACAATAGAGCATACTAAATACAATATAAGTCTAATAAAATTTAAACCAATTATATTAACTAGAATCCAGAATCATGAATAAAATCCGAATTCAAGCTAACATTTACATTGTTATTGCCCACTAAGGGTCAAAACACAACTATTACAATCTATCATGGTCCATCAGCAATTCTTAATTCTTAATGCTTCCTTGTCTTATTCATAGCTAATTAAGGCCCCCCTTCCTGGTTATGCCACTTCTCTAATGGTCCACCTGTTTCAACATAAGGGTTGAGCTTGGAGGCCCAGTAGGAATAATCTAAAGTAATTACAGCAGTTATTTTCATAATCATATAATGAGACAAGTTAATTCATACAATTTATTATTCAGCATATTGCTTTCATATCACAATCATATTCATATGCATGGTTATACTCATAATCACATTCACAATTTTAGTCATAATCACAATCATAATCCATTTCATCATCATACTCATCTTAAGAAATTTTTGATATCATCATGAAACTCCGTCATAGCACACATATAAACACAAGATGTATAGATTCCTTGTACTCATGCACACTCTATCATGATACATGTCCATATCCAAGGCTACCAACTCCCATGGCACCTTCTCAACATTGTCATTTCACTTTTGTTGATCATCATTCTATTAACCATCCAAACAATCACATTCACACATCAATGAACAATTCACATAATAATCACACATCTTACCAATGTCTAACACTAAATCACACAACACACAATACACCACAATCGCATAACAATCGATGCAATGCAGAAGGATGCTACGAGCACATAGATGATAATACAAGCACACAAACAAGAATGCAATGCAAAATGATGATCAAATGCAAATAATGCAACCCACATAGTATGAATGCTACTAATACAATTCTTATTCCGGTGATCAGCCGGTTCCAAGTTATCTTGGCATCCATTTTACTACAGCTGGATGACACTCTCATAATCAAGTAATAATGATTACAAGGTTTTCACTTTAATACAACTGAATGCTATTCTCCTATATCCCATGTGTACATCATGGTTTTGCAGGATTGTAAACCCACAGAGCTCAATTCCCCTAACTATTTTCGCGTATGTTCCTCATGCATATCGAATACAATGACCATGTAACTGCTAGTAGTCATTTCTTTTAGGAATTAAAACCTAAGGTAGAATGCCACCATATTTCTTTTCAGGGAAAACAATCCAAGGCAGGAAATATGTCATCTTTCCTTTCAGAGAATATACACAACCCAAGGTAGAAAATATGTCATTTTTCCTTCTAGGGAATATATACAACCCAAGGCAGGAAATATGCCATCTTTCCTTTCAGGGAATATATATAATTCAAGGCAGGAAATGTGGCATCTTTCCTTTCAAGGATTGAGACCCTAGGCAGGATAAGCTGCCCTCTTTCCTTTATGGATCTACCCATGGTAGGAAAGTCACATTCACAAACACAATCAGGCAGTTTGAACATCTCATGTTACTCGCAACACAATGATTACCAGTGCATGCTATAAACATTACTCCCAACACTTCGCAGTTCTATAGATAAATATGAGGCATAATGACAATTTGCAGAGAAATTAATCAAACTAAGTTCACATCACATTATAATTTCATCTTCATCATTCATGTCATGATACAATCTTTAAAATAACAGAAGTACACAATAACACAGTATAGATAATAGATTTCATATTGAAACTAGGTAGTGTACACTATTTATTGCACAACTCCTTATACAAGCATTTCACACACAAATAAATTACACACACACACACACACACACCTCTTTCTCTTTAAATAGCTTCATGGGACATCTCATGAAGTTTCATGACATTTGGAGCTCGGTAGATGCTCGGTAGCTGCCGAAGGCTATTTTTTAGTTCTGACCCATTTTCAGTGTTTATTTCATAACTATTTTTTATACTCATCGGATTAACCTCAAACTTAGACCATTGTGTTCCTAACTGAAAGGGAAACCCAAGAAAAATATAAAATAAATGATCCAAGCTCGACAGTAATCTCGGTATTTGCCGAGGCTCGGTAGCAAAGAAAAGATGTTTACTGTTCTTGGCAGATGGCTCGGCAGCTGCCGAGATACCTGCCAAGGCCTATTTCAACTTCAAAAGCGGTTCGGTATTATGGCCATTAGTAATTCTATACTTGTCGTAATCGCTTCAAACATGGTGCATTGTGTTTCTAACTCATAGGGAAATCACAGAAAAATACTAAATAAATTATCTAAGTTTGGAGTCAGGTACGATGGGACCTAGAAGCCTACTGTTTGTTACCAGAAATTTCCATAATTCCGAAGGCTTTGTGCCCAACTTCACATAACCTTAAATTTCACATTTCTTCTCATACCAAACATCAAATACACTAGAAAACATCAATTCATCATATCACAAACAAAACCTAATAATTAAAATAGGATTATACATGTGAGATTCAACATGAAAACCATAATTTAAGCATACAATTTCATATTCTCATATCAAGAAATAAAACTCAATATAAGAATGCATTATTACACATCAACATGCAACATTAGTGAATCTAGATGCTTATTCTTAGAGAATCATTATAATCTTATGAAAACAACTACCATAAGAACTCCGGATGATCCGTACTTCTTTTCTCCACAAAGTCCTAGCACAAGAAGATCATAAACCTTCCTCTAGCCTTCTTCTTCCTTTGCCTTTGTTTTTCTTCCTTTTTCTCTACTTCTCTTCTCTTCTCTTCTTCTTCTCCAGCAAAAGCTTCAAATCCAAATATGGGGTTTTCCCTCCAAAGACCCTCTTTGGTTGTGTGATATGTGGTGGGCAGGTTTCCTTACCCACGTTCTCCTATTGGTAGGAGGTTATGGAAGTTAAGGAACTTCCTCCCACTCAATAATGTGCTGGAGCATTTCAAATAGGGTGCAAAGACTAAGGTGCCCCTAGTGATGTAATCATAAGACCACCCAACCCTATTGTCTTATGCAACCAAACCAAAGTCCTAATCTTTATTTGGTCTAGACTACCCCTAGGGACTTGGACAATGACCACTCCATCCCCAAAGACGAATACACCCACTTTCTTAACCATGATATCCATAAGAATTAAAATTACATAGTTCACCATAATATTTTTAATATTAACAAAATAGTCCCTATAATTTATTGTTATTACATTTAAGTACTAGTTCAGTTAATTTAACACATAACCCTTTATATCTAGTTGCAAGTGAACATTATTGTTAATTATAATTAAATTATATTAATTATAATTTAAAGACACGGGTCGCTACAGTCTACCCCTCTTAAGGGAATTTCGTCCCGAAATTTACAGTTCTCTCTATTCTGTTTTCAAACCACTAATAGAGTCTATTATGCAATATATCAATGGGGTGAAGTCATCCCATTATCATAATTACATAACACATATTTTTAAATAAAGTGAAGGTATCTATGTATATAAGTTTCAATTGCCCTAGCGTGAAATTTATAACATTAATATCACCAAACTGTTAGTTACAATCAATCTTAAATCTCACCCTACGATAAAACGAACTAGTTTGCATATAATGTTCATATGATTACCTACTTAAGTGATTTATGATTTTGCTTTACGTTCACTTTCATAATAGGGAAATGTTGAGTTTAAAGTTTATGAGTGTTAACTGCATATATTCTTAACCAATATAATTTTTATGGTTATATATTTCTAAGCTTCTAGTTATCATGATGACATACATATTATATTGTAACTAATATGGGTAATTGTTATCATTTAATTTATTTAACATGACTACAACCATAATACACACATTGAGTCACACACATTGTTAAATTAATATTACAAATTATAATAACACCACAAAAGTATTATTTATAACATTACTATACCACTTGGTTACCCACACACATTCCATTATCACAAACAGTTTACATAACACTACACAAAGAATGAAGATGTACATAACACAAAGCAATCAATCACTAAACACATTCACATCATAAATACACACTCATTGAGTACAACCAATGCCTATATAACGATCAGATGATGAAAGGTAAACACACACAAAGTTGCAATGCACGTGAATGACATGATGTATAACGCTCAAATACATACAAAGAATGAAGATGATAAAATGAATGCAATGCAGGGTTGTTAGGCATATCCAAACCATGAAATCACACACAGAAAATCTATACTTAACACTTGGTCACCAAGGACCTCACACAAAACATAAGTAATTCACACTCCAGGCATACTTACACTACTAATATCTCAAACATACTCATGTTGCACCTGTACCAGTCATCATACACTATACTTACACAATTCACTTATCTATAATTCAATATTATTATTTTCATACACTCATGCCTTTCGTTTTCTCGTAACATGTATTATTTACACTATGTTTGATTCAACATTTAGTCCATACCAAGATAATTTATTTTGTATACTGCGCAATAATATCTACATTCATTCTTGTTTAATATTTGATTATAATATGCTTTCACCCAAAATCATTTAATTCGATGTATATACTTTAATTAAGTGAATCCTTAGTTTTCATTCATTTGTGTATATGTCTAATTCCTCTCCATTTTCAAGGAATATTATTCAATGCACTTGCAACTACATTATCTCCAATTTTTGGAAAATAATTTGTTTTAGTATCATAATTAATTTTTATAGTCATAACAATCAACATATTTTATGTTTTTTGATTATCATGTCTTTTAAAGGAAAGGTAATCCAATATACTCATCATAAATTTCCTCCTTATAATTGTCACGATCCAACCGAAAAGTCCCAATTTCTGAGATTTATGATTTATTTGCAACTCTCGCCCCATATTTCTATGGGAGTGGATGACAATGGTCAAAACATAAGCAGAAGACTAAATCATTTCTAGTAAGATATAAGTAACTAATATTATCAATAAAGTCTAAAAGGAGAAAAGTCTAATTCTAGACAATACTAAAATTCTACCAGAGTGTGGTACCCAATAAAGCGTTCTCTTCGTGACCAAGTTCCTTAACTTGAAAGATATAATACAACACACATAAGCTGGAAGCCATAATGAGTTATCCTTCGATTAAATGTATTTTCTCATACTCCAACATTATGAGAAAAATGCAATAAGTGTGAGATACGTGATAGGCATAGCATATGTGCTAGTGGTGTTAAGAAAGTGAATAACTATAGAACTCATATCAACCATTGTTCTCTCCCATCCTCACTGGGTATAACCTCAAAGGTCAACATCTCAGTAACCATATGCCTAAATCTACATATGAATTAGGCCAAGTGTGTCATACACAAGACTTTCAAATTAATATTAACAAGAACATGCAATGCAGAATGATGCAAGCTGTATGGACAAGTGAAATAAGATAAGTTTCCCTCATGATCCTATCCACTATCCAGGATGTCTCACCAATGTGACTTCATTCCCGTATTCATGACTGAGTGATAGGATTATTCTATGTGTACATCAAAGTTTTATGGGTTTTCAACCAAGGAGGCACAATCCCCCCACTTATTTTTGATCATGGGTAATAATCCGAGGTTTTCACCAATGTGAGTAGGTCCTTAGGGAATCATACATATTCACATTCCAACAGAAGGGTATAATTATGGTTCACCATCTTCCAAGCCGCACCAATGTGCCGATCCTTGGGAAAACATCGTACCACAAGTTTGTAGAGGAATACCAACATAGGGTTCTCTCTCAGCTTGGGCGTATACAACATGGTCCTCTCGTGGGACAACAAAGGTCAACAAGTCAAGCCATCTCATATGACAGCCTATACCCAGGGTATCACATGGGGTATTAGACTGAGCTATTATAGCAAGATAGTCCATATGCAACTCATAGTATTCAGGTCCATTAATTAATGCAACACACAATGCTTCACATGCATATATTCAACTTATCAATCATATGGGCACAGTCCCATACTTCTATACTACAAGGTACAATAGTGCACAACATCGCATACTAAGCACAAATGATCATCTAAACGTAAAAAACATGACGTTATCAGTGTAGACAAGATACAAACATCAAACATCATGAAGGGTAAGGTAATGCACAACATTATACTCTAAACATGCCTAGAACCATATAATATAAGGGAATGTGACAATGATAGATGCAAGCTAAGTATGAGCATCAAATAAATGAAGTATATGTAAGAGGTAAGTCAAAAGAAGGAAGGAAGTAATCAATACTAAACATCCACATAGGTGGTTAAAACATCGCATTTCATCTCAAGTACTAATTTCTATATCTAGACATACATAAATCAAGGGAAAATGAACCAAGGAAAGGTTTTGGGGTCACTTACACAAGTTTCCCAAGAATCTCCTATTGCTCAGCCAATTCTAGGAAAACTAACTTTCGGATTGGGGGGTCATATTTTGCTTGGTAGGTCTACTAGCTCCAAAAACATGCTAAACATATGAGGTTGGACATTTTGGTGTGCCCATAACTTAGCCTCTAACATCAGACTAGAGGAGGCTCTCAGCGAGGTCCTCAGTGAGCTCTCGACTTGCCGAAATAGGCAAAAAGGTGCCAAATCATCTACAACCTTACGAATTGGTCCCAATGGGTCCCATTAGGTCAAATCAAATGTGAACTCAATCTCTAAAATGAGGTTCGGCATGGTTCTCGGCGCACCAAACTCAGCCTTGGCGCACTGAACAGGGTCTCGGCAACATTCCCAGTGAGCTGGGAATCTGCTCTGAGATTCGGCGGACTCCTCGTGTAGTGACCCAGACCCAACTGGAATAATTATAGATTAAACCCTAATTAATCTACTAATTATACACTAGGAGTTTTATAAAAGACATCTGGTAAGATTGGACTAAATAATAATTAGGGAAAATAAAAATGATAATTGCTTAATTAATTAAGAATTAATTAAAGGGATGGGCTTTTGTTCTATATGGACTAAATCCGTGTAGTGGATGAATTGGGCCCAAAACCCAATTAAAACTCCATTAGGACTTAAACAAGTATTTATAAATTAAAGAAGGGTTAATTAAGGAAAAAAAAGCAACATAACTTAAATCCTACGATTGATTCTTGAATGTTTAAAATTTTAATTAAACTAATTTGAATTCAAATTAATTAAAGAAGATAGAGTTCAAGTTAGCTAAGGAACCTAGAAGCTAGGAGAAGGAAAGAGAAGGGATTCTCTAGCCTGGGACGTCCAAAACAACAAGGAAGAAGAAGAAGTGCAGGTTTTTGGAGTTGCAGAAAATTTGGACAATGAGGAGACCTAGAGGGAAGAAAGAAAAGGAAGAAATAGAATAGAGGAAGAGAAGAGCCTTTTGTAGGAAGAAAAGGACTAGACAAGCTAAAAATAAAGATGAGAATCGATCACTGGAAAACGAGGTAAGGATTCCTGTGTTTCTTCGGTAACTGATTTTATGGATGATCTCAATGCTATAGATAAATAGGGAATGCATGATCTGGTATGTTAAGCATGCTTAGATTGAAGCTCTAGAGAAAATAGTAAGAATAATGCTATGATTGTTTGATTCACTTGATCCACTCATGTTCCTGTGTTACTATGTTATTACGTGTTTTTATGAATCATATTCATGTTCTTAGATTTATGATTGATTATCTGTTATTACCTGTTTAGATCCATGGAACTAAACTAAGTTTTATTTGTTTGTTGTTTGGATCATATGAGTAGGTTTTAGAGACTTATTTATGATTGTAAAAACCATAGAAAACATTAGGTTTGAGTAGAGGCACAAAGCCCTAGGTGAAAACCCAGAAAATGGCTAAATTTGCCGTTTGGTAGCAGTCTCAGAAGCTACCAAGTAGCTACCGAAAACAACAAAAACAGCATGTTCTCTGCACATGGTACCGAGCCTCGGTAGCAGTGCTACCGCGCTTCTCGGTAGGAGTCTCGACAGATACCGAGTAGCTATCGAGGCCCAATGAGCTTCAAATATTATGGGGAGGATCCCCATTGAGTTGTGCACATGCCTGTATGATGGTTTGTGTGCAAAAAGTTTAGAATTGGTCGAATCAAGAAAACTATAGGAGAATGTCAAGAACTCAAGATTCTCGGACTGATTCAAATGGAATATGACGTGTTATTGACTCATAGATGTTGGATATGTTCATAGAATCTCAAGATAGGATTAATATAATTAGAGATGATCATATAGGATCGGTTTGGTTGAATGGTGCTAATAGCGTTTAAGGTGGACATGCGTTTGACTTGGGTTGACTTCTGTATGACTTGTGCTGACCTTGATGACTGACATGTATGTTTGACAAGGGTACCATGACTATCCATAATTGTGATTGTGCTTGTGTCTGAATTAATTGAATTTATGATCTGGATGGGTGCGCTTCAACCATGGGTGAAAGTCCTAACGGTAAGGCATGGTATGGGTGTATTCAACCATGGGTGAAAGTCCCTAAAGGAAAGGTTTGGTATGCGTGTTATTCCACCGTGGGTGACAGTCCCTAAAGGAAAGTCTTGTTACAGGTGAGCTTCCACCATGGGTGCAAGCCTTAAACGGAATGTGAGTATACTGGTGTATTCCACCGTGAGTGCAAGTCTCTTAAGGAATATGAATAGTTGCTTTCCTCCGTGGGTGCAAGTCCCTAAACGAAGGGATTACTGATACAGTTGTGTTTCCACCGTGGGTGCAAGTCCCTAAAGGAATGGAATGGTGCCTTCCTCCATTGGTGAAAGTCCCAAAACGTATGGCGTGTTACTGGTGTATTCCACCATGAGTGAAAGTCTCTTAAGGAATACGAATGGTGTTTCTACCGTGAGTGCAAGTCCTTTAAAGGATGGGTCATATGGTCGTGAGTTGGAATGAGCATGTGACTGGGCTAGGCCTAGTGACACCTTGCATTGCATTGCATCTCATTTCACTCCATGCTTGCATCATACCTTCCATTGGATTGCATTTGTAATTGACTTGACTGTGATGCATATTCAATATGATTTCATGATTGTGAATGTGAATGTGATTGGGTCGCAATGGTCATAGCAAGGTGGGACCTTGTGGATAATGGTATATTTCCACCGTGGCTACAAGTCCCTAAAGAAAAGAATTGTACTGGTGGTTTCCTCCGTGGGTGAAACTCCTTAAAAGAATGGTTATGTGAATATTGTTGTGAACATATTTGGACTATGTGTATGATTATGTGATATGTGATTGTGTGGTTAAGGGTTCCACCGTGGGTGCAAGTTCCTAAAGGAATGGTACATGAGACTTCCTCCGTGGATGCAAGTCCCTAAAGGAATGGTTATGTGCAAGACATGTGATAGGTAGTTATGTGGTTACTTTGTCGTAGCATGGTGGGACCATGTGGTATATATTATATGTTGATTGGCCGTGGCATGGTGGGACCATGTAGTGTTTTTTTGTGGAACAGAGTTAGACTATGTGACTGTTGTGATCTTGTGGTTGTGTCACATTGTGGACCATGTGTACACATGTATGCTTGTTGGTTTAGAACATGGTTTGACCATGTAGAATATGTTTAAGCATGATGGGATCATGTGGGTAGCATAGACATAGTGGGACTACGGGATTAGTGACTGTTGACTTATTAAGACTTGGTATTATATGGTTACCACGTGAATGGTGATTTTGCATGATAATTGTTATATTCATGCTAGTATTTGAAATATAGTATGATGACATGATTATTACACATATGACTATGATAGTATATGTTGGGTGAAATGCATGAAATGAATTGTATTGATTTGCATGCATAAAAGTAGATATTGTAGTCTCGTAGGATTTCTCTACTAGGCTTCGGTTGATCCTTATCTCTACAGGTGATCGGATTGTCTCAGTCTTGGCTGGCTTCTAGAGAGATCTTTCTGTTGAGATGCATTTACTTTTTGAGACTACATGACTTACTTTATTTCGTTTTATTTACTTTGGTTTGACCCTTAGAGGGCGTAAATTGTAATAGATGTTATTTGGATTACTTTAATTGTGGGTTGATAGCTCAACATGCTTAGTTGGGCTATGGTTTTAAATTTGTCAGAATTCCACTATATATTATATTGGTACGACTTTGATTCAACCAGGTAAGGGTTGAGGTTGTGGCAGTTATTCGTATCCACGTGGTGGGTCCGAAGGTCAGTTCCTTGGAATCCTCAAGATCCCATATATCGGATTTGGGGCGCAACATCTCGGCTTGCTGAGGGGGTCGCCAAAACTCTGGACAAGGTATTTTCGAGGTGTTTCTGGGAGAAATTTCACGTAAACGTTGCTACCTAAGGGAGCTTCGAAATTGGTTTCTAGGTCAAAGGGATCAGTCTACACAAGGTTCCAATGCTTTTCCCTAAATTCCCAAAACCCTAGAAATCTGAAATCAAGTGAATCGGTTCATATAGGTCGTCTAAAGGGTATAGGGTCTCAATAGCATGGGATTTGATCCCTAAAACATGTAATCTAAGAGAACTCAACTTGGGGCATTGCCGAGTCACATCCGAGGTCACTCAACCTTGCATTTGAAGACATTGAAGCTCCCTCCTCTTCTTCTCCATGAGCTCCATATGAAATGAGAGAGAGAGAGAGAGAGAGAGAGAGAGAGAGAGAGAGAGAGATGAAAAGACAGAAATGAGGTTTATGAGACTTAAGGTTTCTATTTAAGGGCTCTAAGGGCAAACTTGTAATTTGAAACAACTACAGGGAAAAAACAGGGTTCCTTGCTCAATTCTTCCAATTTAATTACCCTATTAATTAATTATGTTGTAAATATATTTAGGGGCTTCAAATGAATCTTCTAGGTTGTCTAAACCAATTATTATCTTGCAAATTGATTTTATTTCCTATTTAACTGCTAAGTTAGTTACCAAGTCAACCCTGTTTCCTAAGTCTATCTGGCTAACCTGATTAATTTTAGTGACTTACGGAATTTCTAGTGTTATAGGACTGAGGATTTTAAAAGTTTTAATCCTAGTTTATTAGTGAAATTAAATTACCAAATTACCATTTTACCATAAGATCCCAAGTTAAGATTTTTAGGGATTATTCAGGTTCTTACATCCTACCCTACTTAAAAGAATTTCATCCTCGAAATTAGTCTAAGTGATCTATTAAGTTAGGCTTCTAATTTAATTGATCAAGTGCTTTTTTATTTCAAACTAAAACCTAAGTTAAGTTTTTAAGTACACAAGATTAAACTAACCAAGATTTTATTAACAACACAAGCAAGCATTAAAGTAAAACACCGAACCACAACTTGTCTATGATACTGTAAGAAGGAAACTAAAACATACCACAAGCATTATGTCATAAAAGTTAAAACGCCTAAGGTGAAAACATTCAGACTTCTAAAAGGAAAAACATCTGAAAACAACACATCTAATGAAAACATCTAAGGGCATCTAAAGGAAAATCATCAAGATCATCTAAGGATAATCTTCGAGAGGAGAATGTGGTGGAGGCATGATGGCTAAGGGTGGAATGACATCACTAGCCTTGCCACAGCCGAAAAGATTCTGGAAATACTGAAAAGTTTGAAATCAAAAACATGTGTTTCAAAATTCTAGTGATACAAAAATGAAGCAAGATGAAATTCATTAACATCAACAAGCATTACGAAGAGGGAAAATATTCGACCGACATACGCTGGAAATAAAGGTTGAAGCATAGATCCGAAATAAACACCACATGTAAAAGCAGAAAATAACAAACGGTTACATTGAAATGAAAATGATTAGTAGCTACGTAAATAAGATAAATAATAACATAAGCAACACATAAAGTAGGAAGATGTAATTTGGGAAAGGATGTCGTAAAATATAAGTATGGAAAACTTGTATACATTCAGAAAATAATGCTGTAAAAGATTGATAACATATATGTATAGATATTAGTGATCTGTGTAGCGAAACAAAGAAATGTATTTAATCACGTAAATATATATAAAAATACGTAGTGTGTAGTTACCAATGTTGTTGAGAAGATGTATAGTGAATGACAAAATCAATGAAATGTTGACGAATAAATGCAACTACAAAAATGCCAAGTGAAATAGTAAGAGAAATTATGGAAATACAAACGAAATCAAAATAAATAAGAACAATCTAAAGAGTTCTAAAGGCGAGAAAAGAATGAGACTAATTGCACGTGCTCAATTCTAAGAACACAAAAGTAAAACAACACAAGATTTATTACAAACATTACATAGAGGAAACACATTGCACTATTACACTGGAAAGGGAGGAGCCAGTACAAGCGACCCAATAACTACACACATGATAAGAAAGAAACTAAAGTTTAATACACTGCGAGAAGAAAACCCAAAAACATGAGGAAAGGAAAACAACACAACTGGAAAGCAATTAAAACATCTAAAGAGAGGTGGTCACCGAGGAGGTCACCAAGAAGAGCAAAAATATAAAAAAAATTAAAATTAAAATATTTATCAAAATATAAGAAGCCAAGATATCACATCAAACCATCTAAAACTAAGATTTAAAGATTGATTAGACAAACACTTAGATTCATCAAAACATGGGTCTCGGTCCGGATCTAGCTTGAATAGTGACTTCTTTAAACTTAGATCCAATTAGCAACTTGGTGTGATTATATAATGTCACGCCCCGGATCCCGGTGCCCGAATCCCGAGGTGGGTAGCACGGATCACGAGGTGCGACCTTCGGGTTCCCAA
>JAUPMG010308537.1:0-16376 GCA_031762675.1 Pachysandra terminalis
TGGTTTGCTCTTTGAAGTTGTAGCTTGGCATCTACACTTTTCTGGGTCACCGAGATCACATCACGTGGTCCTCCATTCATCTCGTTTTAAGCTTTAATCAACCCGTCTTAGCCCGTATTCTCCCAAATGTTGCTGAACCTGCACAATCATATAAATACATTAATCAACTCATTTAATCACAATCCAAGGAATATTAAGCATGAGTAATAGGGCAATAGATGCAAGTGCTACACACTTATCAAGTCTCCATATGGTGTAGTTGGTACCTGTAAGTTTTATCATGGCCCCCGATGTTGAATCCTCCATTGATCTGAGCTGATTCTAGGCTTCAACTGGCTCTTATAGAATCTTTGGGGGTGAATTGGACAAAACAGAGAGCACCGTTGCATCCGAGACGATCGATTTAGCTAGGAACTGGTTTGACTCGGTCCAACTCGGGCCAAACTCGAGCTGAGTTGACAAAAATACAATTTGGAAAGAGTTGACTCAGTATTAGAATATTCTGCTGGATTAATAACATTAACTAACAGCGTGTGATGATGTCAACGGCTCGACACCGGTCAATGGCGCGGAGGACAGCTCGGCTGCGTGGAGGTCGGTCTGGCTTCGGTCAACGGCTCGGCTCCGGTTGCCGGAAAAGTTGTCAAAACAATAAAACTTCAACGGAGAAAATGAAGTTGAGTTTTTAAAGAAAAGTTTGACCGGAGCGTGAGAGAGCGTCCAATGTCCGATTTGACTTCCGTTTGTTGCATTGTGTCCGTCTCCTCAATAGGAACACTTTGGCATGCTCAAAGTCTTATTTTGAGCAACTTCAATTCTGGGCAATAGGCAAAAAAAACCTTATATTTTTGCCAACACAGCTCCGACGGTTGCAACCAAGCTTTGGTGACAACAACCCCGCTCTGATACCACTTGTTGGGATTTGGAATCCTGCCCAGAATCAACCCACACACACTTGCACAAAGACTTTACGTGGTTCGACAAGTTTGCCTACATCCACGGGAGAGAACAATTTCACTATGAAATGGAAATAATTACAGAGGAGGAGACAGGTTTCTCTCTCTCTCTCTCTCTCTCTCTCTCTCACACACACACACACACACACAACTCTACTCTCTTGTTGGGATCTAATGTCCCTCACATCTCTCACTTCTATATTTTTGCAATTGAAGAAGCCTCCAATTTATAGATTCTCCCCCTCCATACCCACCGAATGAGAATACAATCGGCCACTCTTCAGTTGGCGTTCATTCCGGCTATGTCTCTACATAGCTCGAGCTTCTCGTAGGTAACCACCTTCGTCAACATGTTTGCCAAATTTTCCTTTGTGTGGATCTTTAGCTGATTTATGTATCGGGTCAATGCGGTATATAATAATCAAGTGTAATTAGTCAATCAAAGGTGTTGACGTGACACTATTAAGATGATGCCACGTGTGTGCGCTCTTATAATCTCAACATCAACAATAATAATGAATCACACTTATTAAGGGGTGATTGTTTATAATTTAGAATATAAATATATATTTTATTATTTTAAGATAACCCTGACTCATTTTTTCTACCAACAAACACTATTTTCACTGTGAATTTTATTTGGTGTTTTAAGATTTTATGATTCATACATATTTTTTTTTTAATTTTAAGATTTAGCATCTTTTTCAAAGATTTTAATTTTATTTATTTAGTTATTAAGGTTTAGGGTTCAAGAGGTTTATTTTTTTGGGTATAAATTTTAAGATTCATCTCTTTTATTTTTAGGGTTTTTACTGTCATCATTTTTTTTTTAAGATTTAGTAATCAAAGTTTAGAGTTCATATTTTCTTTTAGGATCTTAGTTTAAGATTTTGAAATTACAAGTTTTTAGTGTCTAAAATTTAAGATTTATATAATTTTTATATTTTATATTTTAATTTTTTTCTTTAATTTTATTTTTAAAGGTTACCAGTTTTACTAATGCAGTTGTCAAAACGTGATCAAGTGTGGGGGCGGGTCAGCTCCTCACGACTCTTTCTGATATTTTACCCTTTGTTGTTTATTTGTTTGTTTCTGTTCTCGTTTTGTTCTCTTTAATTCTAATAAATTTGATCTTTTTATTGGCATGAGTCATGCACAGCAACATCTCTGATTGACCATCACTCAGTTCAAGAACCAAATCCGAAACCAAAAATCAAAAGAGAAAAGAGAGAATGTCTAAGCATGTTGCTATACATGGCGACGCATGGATTCGAGAAGCAGAAGAATCGTCGAGATTGATAGAAAACTTGGAGAACAGAATCACAGACAAGAACTCGGAACAGAGGCTTGGAGACAATGTTCGGTGGAAGCTTTTGGAGCTCGGACCCAAGTTGGATCGCTTGGAATCCCTTCTTCACAACCCACCAGCAAAACCCATCTTGTAAAAATCTTCTTCTCTTTCTCTGTTTTTTTTTTTCCCCAATTCACCAATATTGATTTCTTATTTGGGTTTCTTTTAATGAGATGGGTTACTAGGGATTTGTATTTATATAGTTTTCTTGATTTTTATTGCTGAGTATTGCTTTCACTAGTTTGTGATTGTTATATATTTTGCTGACATTTTTCAATCAATCTGCTAAAGCTTTACTTATTCTTCTTGCTAATTCAAATTGAATCTTTCTTTCCCTTATGGTCTCTCAAACAATTAGTTCCTGAATTTCATTGGAAGTGGTTCCATTTATACTTTAACTGTTAAGAAAAAACTCCTTTAATTTTTTCTTTCTAAAATTAAAAAGATAAGAATTCATTTTGATGCCTAATGGTTTTAATCTGAGTTGGGCACAAATGCATGACTTCCCTGCTTCTATTCATGAATAAAAAGAGTGCAGATCAGAAATTATAATGTCCCTCTTGATTAGTCTCTCTTTCATTCATAGCAGTAGGGATTAATAGTAGCACTAACTTTTGGTATTGTGTTTGAGAAACTGAAGCTATGTTTAGGTATAACAATAGGATTTGAAGCATGTTTTTTTTTTCTTTAAAAATCATACTTTAAGATATTTAGAATTTGTAGGAATCTCATAATCTATATGGTACATTCATCGTCGGGATAAGCTTTTATATTATTTTGTATTGTACTTCGTGGATTTGGAAAACAAAAAGTCATTGTCAAATTATTGGACCAACCCTAAACGAAATTTATAAGATTATTAGGATTTTAAAATCCAATACTAGGGTATGATATTTAAGTAAAATGTTTGAACTTTCATGCTCAATGCGCTTGGCTTCTATCACAACTAGGTAAAAACAAGACCTTGGACATGCAAAGCTAGGTCTCAGAGGTCAAGAGCACATATCTATACCAATATACAACGTATCCTTGAAGATTCCGGCTTAACCCATTTTTCGCTTCTAAACTATCCTTCTTTATTTCAAAATTTTCTTCTACATCAACCATTCACTCTCCTTGTGTTGACAACAGTGTGCACATATAACAGCCACAGAATATGTCTCCCACTTTTTAGGGAAAATTACAGTTTTTTATAAGAATTTTTAGAAGTTAATATCTTCCAATCTGTATGTTGGTTTGTAGAGAAAAGCGGAATCCGTAAAAAGTTCTCATCAAGATCTTTGTAATGATATCCATTTCAATGTTGTCATGAATATATAATTAGTTTTTATTTTAATCTATAATCATAGAAATAAATATTAAAAGTAAGTTCTTATGAAACTAATATGTTACACTATTTGAGAAGCGAGTATCGTTTGTAATTTTTGAATTATACAATAATAGTATTTTAAAATTTTCTTAATTATCTGCGTGTAGTACTACACGTGTCACCCAGTAGTATTATCTGCATCTCAAGGATGACTTGCATATTCATCAGTATAAGTTACATAAGTTTTAGCCATGCATCAAATATTGAAAGTTAAGAAGAGTAAATTGCTGTAATTAGAATCAAAGAGTAGAGAATATATAGTATATAATGCTCTTGATCGCTTATTTCCCCTCTGCCAAATGGTGGTACTCTTCTTAAAATGCTTTTCTGAAACTTTAGAAGATTTTGATCAATTGTGAGGCTCTATCTCAACAATCTTGATTTTCTAATTTTTTTATGTGTGAGTGAATTTTTTTTTTCCTCATGTCACAAGATATACAGAAGATAAGTGAATTGCATATACAAGGGAGAAATTTCCATTCAATATTGGTGGTTTAGAATCCCTCCTTGGGGAGAAGTTAGCAATCTCATTTTTGATTTAGGTAAAGGTACCTCGTTAATTTCACAAATTGGACATTGGGACAACCCACCACAAATATGCATCAGATTTATATTGAATTTAGTTTATATATGGCAATTTTTTTGCGGTTTTATATCTGCAGGACTGATCATGATTTGGATCTTCGTCGGAACATGCTAGTGGAAATCCAGCAACGAACAAGAGCGGTGGCCCTTAATCTCTATGCATTACAGAACACAAAAAGGTATAACTTCTAATGGCTGTTTTTATATCAATATCCTATTTTTCCTTGAAAATAGTTGAACCAGTTCGTGAATGATGCTATCGCTTTCTAAAATGACAGTAGTCACAAGTGGTGTTGTCGTGAATATAAATTGTTGTGGTTTAATGGCTTCATACTTAAAAATTATTAAATTTTGCATTTGCTAATACCAGCTTTTTGTAATTCCATTCAAGTCTCGTGATAAAGTTTGGAAGTGTTCAGTTGTTAGCAATTCCATTTTATCTTAAACAATGACAAACATCCGTAATCATCAAGAGAGAAGTCATTCATGAGTAGAAACTTTTAATTCACATAATTAAAGCAGAACATGAACTTGACTATATGTGTATAGTTGAAATCCTAACATTTCATGGTATCACCAAAACCTCCACACTTACCACCAAATTGTCCTGGTATTTCTACATTAAAAAATAAAAAATCAGAAATCATCTAAATATATATAGTCATCTAGCAATCTGTCCAAACTGATTTAGACATCCATGCCTCTATACAGGGTTTAGAATCTCGTCAAGATGGGTGAGTCTCGCGCATCTTGTCTTTTTCTGAAACGATGCCGCCAAATTTTTTACCAAGTAAGAAAACCCTTATACCGAATCTCCTGCACAAGATGGACGATATTTATAGATTGAAGTGTAGACCATGCATGTTGATTTATTTAAGCTGATGAGTTACTGCAAAACGATAATTAATGTATTAAGGTAAAAAGAATGTGACTGGTGATTTGATATCTCAGCTGCAATATGGCATCAAACATTTTATCTAATGATTGAATGGTTTTGAGAGATTGTAACGTTGTATCAGGTGGTCATCGGCTTCTTAACCATAGTATAGCAGAATAAGGAATTGTTGTTAAAATTTTACAATATCAGAAACAATTTGATTATAATACAAAGAGTAAAATGGCAAAAAAAAGGTCACCAATTTGGTGGAAGACTGATGCATGGCAAAGAAGCTCAGTCCACCTAGATAATCACAATCATAATAGAGATCAAGGCTGGCCCAAGTGTCTCATTCATGAATCAGATTCAAACCCAATGCTGGTTTAAAGTATACGGGTTTCTATTACTATAATAGCTAGGTGATCATAGATTCCTTTCCACTAACTCATTTGTAAAAACTATCAATGAAGAGAACCCATTTACTAGGTTTTCGTACATTAAGAAGCCACATGAACCAAATTCAGTTACCGTTTCCTATAACTCAAGTAGCAAATTAGTAAGAAAAAACCTATAATGAAACTTTATTAGAGATAGGTAAAAGAAAAGTGTTTCCCAAATTACGCAACCTAGTAAAAGAAAAGGGCGAACAAAGAAATAAGCATAACCCTAACACCCTAGATCATGGATCACCATACAACATCACATCCAAAGGCACACCTGTGAAGAGGTCAATTCTCACTACTCAGCCCTTCACAAGCTTATCTGCTACTTTGTTAGTTGACCTTGGTGCATAAGAGAGCGAGCTGTCCAAGTCACTAGCCAAAGCTCGAGCCAAACAAACAATATGAGCAAGCTTCTAGGAACACTACTCTGACTATGTGCGCTAGAAGTTTTTTTTTTTGGTGATGTAGAACCCCCGACCCACTTGGTGAGGACAGGGTAAACCCTGGATATATGAACCCACCCACAAGGACCATATATCAGGTAAGCCTGGGGACTCGAACCTGGGACCTCCAGTTCCTGAGCTGGAGAGCCTACCAGTTCAGCTAACCCGTTTGGGTTATGTGCTAGAAGTTGTTATTTACATTAACTAGGGAAAGTTTATGATAGAAATAAGAGTCTATGTGATGTCGTCTTAATACATCTGAATCAAAGCTACCTGTCAAGCTAAGGAAAAGACAAGAATACAAGCAATGTTTTTTGTGTGTATTTGAAGATCTTATCTTTGGAAAAGCCTTTGGTCTGCAAATTGACACTAGTATGACGTTGTTTAGTTTCATATTTCTTTTGCTACTTCATCTGTCATCCAGCTTGGGTCGGTCATTCTAAATTTAGCATTTGTATCCCTACTTCTATACAGTTCTGGAAGCTTGCCTTCTCTGGATACCGAAGAAAGTGCAAAAAACATTAGCAGTTGTGGCAAAGGTATGATTCCAACATCTCTTGTTACTAAATACATTCAAAAGATTATCCGTCAACCAATAGTGTTTGGAAGATGTTCTATAGAAAAACCACAGTATGCTGTTATATTGGGAATTGCATGGGTACAGCTGACTTCCCAACTTTGTATGATACTACCCACAGATTTCAGATTGCCAGAAGCAACCCCAATCTTAACATTAGGATCTTTATTTTTTGACGAAATGTTCCAATAGGATCTTCTGAGGCACCCTTTGATTTTACCCTTTAAAAGTGTGATGCTTTTTTTTTTATTTCAGTAAGCACTCTGTTTGAATGCCTACAATCTCATTGATGTTCATATCTTTATTGTCACTGTTGGTAAGAGATAAAGATGGAAATGGTAAGATAGTTTTAGGAGTGAAATTTCTGCTGTATCATAAAACAGTGTTTCCTTGACCTTCTTGTTGACACATGTAAATTGTAATAAACCCTATTTGTCACTGTCCACACATCTGTCAGTTATTTCAGCAAAGCTATTTAAGTGTTATTAAGATTGACGAAAGGTGCTCTCCCGTCCTTGGGACGTTGGTAGGACATCCCCTCAAAATAGGGGTGAGGTGGGGAGGGTCAAGGGTTTGATTCTGTGTCTCCCCTATGGGAAGTGGTCGAGTGACCACCAGCACAGAGATACCAAAAAAAAAAAGGATTGACCAAAGGTTTCTCATCCTCAACAATTCCTATCATTTGTGTAATAAACTTGGTCCATTAACTCATAAATTCCAAATTTTCAACTTGGATGGCTAAGTTAAAAAAAAAAAATGGTCAGTGGTTTGTCTAATTGATCTGCTTTCATTTACATGCCTCGTCCAAGAGGTGCCCATATCAGCACAATCTGTGAAGATGAGCTCTATGGCTCTCAAAACCATAAATGGAAAGCAGGTATTCAGAGGATTTTCTATTCAGCTCTCACTCTCTCATTATTTGTGGAAAAAAAAGTATTGAAATGGTAGCACTTATATGTTCCTGCTATTGGAGATAAACATACCTTAGTGCCTTTGCCATAGTAAAATCCATGCCCTTATTTGAGTGTCTACTTAAAGAAACAGCAGTTCCATTGAATAAAATGTTCTGCTATTGGAGATAAACGTACCTTAGCGCCTTTGCCATAGTAAAATCCATGCCCTTACTTGAGTGTCTAATTAAAGAAACAGCAGTTCCATCGAGTAAAATGGTGCCAGGTCTGTAATATATTTTTTTTTTTATAGCAATTACTCCATGTAAGTATTCGCTAAATAAAACTAGCAGGAATGCAGGATTACGTTAGTATCCAATTATCTGTTGGGGCTGTTATCTATGCATAAGGGAGAAAAAAGAAATGGAAATTTTATGGTGCTTTGGTTAATCTGCTTTCTAAGAAGAAAAAAATGAGACACATTTTGGTTGTTCAATCGAGAAAGAGGCATTTTTATAGTTAATTCTCATATGTAAATGTCTACTTGTGCAGATCACGTGACAGTCGTCGTCTCTAAACAAGAGCATGAGCTGCTGGCTCCTCTTGTGGTAAGTAACCGTAAATTAATTCACTTCTTTTTGCGTTAGGTGAATTTGTTTTTTGGCAATAGGCTTCTAACAGTTGTCACAATCTCATTGCAATTTCTTTCTTACCTGATCAATAGCAAACTGATGATTCAACCAGAAGTCAATTACAGGTACTTAATTCAAATATGAGTGGAACTCCTCTGGTAATTGTTATTTTATTTTTTATACCCCAGATATTGATATTATTCCTATTCCTGTGCAGAGAAAACAACCCAGTTCCATCACCTTGAGAAGATGGATTTGTAGGGCTTGCGTGATTGTCATTTTAATTCTGGTGGCCGTGGCGTTTGTTCTTATATTAGCTATTGTCTGTGCAGTAATTTAACCTATTTTTGTGTAAATATAACCATGGTTGCAGCCCTTTAGGCAGGTGTTTCCTTGTATAAATGAACCACTATTTGCTTGATTCTTTTAGAGTTAGGTGAAACTGAAGGGGAGATTTGTTCATACTGGGTTATTTATTGCAGTTTGATAGGGGGAGGAGGTTCCTTATGAGAAAATGTAAAATTTCTTGTAGCTAATTTTCAGTGAAACAAGCTATTTTCCTTCATATATTTGCTCCATAGCTCACACATGCTCATCAATCTGGATTTCGAAGCTCTAAATCACACTAGACACATTACATAAATATCCAATACCAATTACATTTGTATTGTCTCCAGTGTTTTCATTGGCTATGAGTAAGATTCTTGATCAATGCAATTTGACACTACAGTTCTTTTTCTTCCTTTTTTTTTTTAGTGGGAAAAAAAAATTCTATGTACAATAGTGCAAATTCTCTTCTTGTGCCCACATAGATTACAATTTTGCAGTCTGAAATCCGAATGCAGCTTATGTCAGGTGTGAGCAAGGGATGACAAGGCAACAAATTTTTTTGCACTGTTCAAAGGCTATATTCCCTTCATTTTTAAGCTGTCTGCAGAATGAGAAGATCACTTGGTTGTGAATAAATCCCTGTCATCCAAGGACGAGACCAAAATTCATACTAACTGTGTAAGTTTTTGTTCTTTGCTTGGTAAGTAAGCTTCAACCAGATCCATGGTCTCATAGTTGTTAGAAAGAGTGCTTTCCATTCAGAAACTGGTTAAAAGACATTCGTCTTCCTCGAAACTGGTTTTTCTGCGTGCATTCACAATGGTCATTGGGTAGTTATGTGGAGACTGATGCTACCGAAGTATTTGAGAAGTACTGATGATCCAACCATCAATTTTCTCAGTCCGAAAGATCCGAGGGTAAAATAGTAATTTTACATAATGTTTTGTTTAGTCCTAACTACAAGGTATTTTTCTCATTACTCGTTGCTGCTCTTGTAACACTTTTTCTGGCGCTTTTGAGAATAGTAGAACCTGGTGTGAATCCATGGACGTAGGCACCATTGCCGAGCCATGTAAAATCTGTAGCAAGAAATTTACAGGTCTCATTGAATGTTGAACACTCCTAGTATAAACATGATTCTTAATTTTGTTATTAAAGTGCAACAAAACTAGTAAGTGAAAAGAAAAGAAGAAATGTAAAATATCATGAACAAGGAAAGAAGCCTTGAAGGAGACACTTCTAGCTTGTGATAACCCAAAAGGGTAAACAAGAAGCTCAACAAACGAGTGGGCTTCAAATGATTAGAATAGCAAGAAACTATGTGGCTTGAGACACAAGGGGTGTTAACGAGAAAAGGATAAAAGAGTTGTGTATGAAAAATAACTAGAGGGAGGTTGGCTCTTCCTACAAGGGAAAAAGGTATGACAAAGACATGGCACCAAGAGGAAATGTTTTATACATGATTGACCTGCAAAAGAATGACATGTCTTAGGAATAGTCAACCAGACTTCACCCTTAGTCTAAGTAAACCTGCAGTTTGGCTGTCATATATTTTCTCTATTTACTTCAAACTCTCACTTACTATGAATTCATCCATTTCTCCAAATGGGGTGGCTGCAATCCCTCATCTCCCCATTGAAGAAGCTCTGGGACCGTCTACACTCGGGGCACAAGAAGAGTATTTCCTTTTACCATCTTCTCAGCTCTGTATTTTAGTTATACAGCCAAGAAAGAATGTCTTAATACATGTTTCCCATCTCTATTTCTTTCTTCTTCTTCTTATTGTTTTCATGGTTAGGATCAAAGTTCAAAACCCTTTTTCTAGACTGCATACCCCATTCATGCATTACATGTTATTTATTCTTTATAACTTTTGATTGATTTTCCTTGAATCTGTTACCATATCTCTTCATCTCCTCATTGATCTTTAATTATTTTGTTCTGTTTCTCATCTCTATTTCTTTCTTCTTCTTATTGTTTTCATGGTCAGGATCAAAATTCAAAAACCCTTTTTCCAGACTTCTTACCCCATTATATATAATTTATTTTTTACACATTTTGATTGATTTTCCTTGAATATGTTACCATAACCCTTCATCTCCTCATTGATCTTTAATTATTTTGCTCTGGTTCACCATCATTATCAATGTTTTACTTTATTTACTTCCTGTTCCTGATTATATCCTATTTATCTGCATTTCACTTTCTTTTGACTCAGGTAGAGGGATATACATCCTATATGAGGATGTCAAGTCCTGCCCTTGTGAAGATGTGCAAATCCTGTGGTCAATACTGGTGGAGTCACATACGCCTTTGCCATCAAAACAATGAAGCCTCTTAGTCCAATACAGAGCAACATAAGAGAAAATTTTACAAGCTTTACTATCATGTACATACATTTTCACTACTTCATACTCATATGTCCTAGCTTCTTGATCTACTTGTCATCTATAGCAAGAAGTTAGTAAGTGGGTTTCTTATGAAAGTTTTCTTTGCTTCAATACCTTACTGATGTCAAGTCCTGCCCTTGTGAAGTTTTCTTTACTATCATGTACATACATTTTCTCTTATGTCATCTATAACATAAGAGAAAATTTTACAAGCTTTCTTAAGGAGCCATTTTGACTTGGTAACTGGTGCTTTTCTCTGAGGAAGCAATGGTTATAGTTTTTAATTCCTCCCATCTCTTGAATTCTTACTGTTGTTCTGTCTATTCTTTGGCAGTTGAAGTGGCAGTTTTTTTTTTTTTTTTTGGTCTGATGGAATGGATATGACAACCAACATGACGTTCATATCTTCCAAACAAAACCAGTTTTTGGTATGATGGAATGGATATGACAACCAACGTGATGTCCATATCTTCCAAACAAAAACAGATAACAACTTTTAAGCAACTTTTAAGCAACTTTTATAATTAAGTTCGTTGACTTTGATCCAGAAGCCAGAAACATTAATAAAGTTGTGTATGAAAGCATAATATTTCTTCAACGGTAGCTTTCCTTTGTTTACATGATGGTGATTCAAGTGACCCTCTCGAAAATCACTTAAGACTAACCAAACCGGTTATCATCTGATACTGTGGAGATGGTTTAAGAAGATAGGTGCAATGCAACTTTAATAATTGTTTCAATGGAGAATATTTTCATGTTAATATCAAATAAAACAAGAATCATCCTAGATACAAAAAATCTTAACAGGAAAATGAACCTAGAATGCTTTAAACATTTATGGAGCATAAAAGCCACTTGAAACCAGCATTGTAGCAAGGAATTCTTGCACAAGACACCATTTTCAGCAACAAGAACTCTCAATTTCATTAGTTCACAATTGATCTTGTGATGCTTACTAGTTTTATGTAACCCATGCTTCCATTTTTAGACTAGGATTTCAAGAGACATGGAAGAAACTGAGTGCCCCAGTAGGACTGTCAATGGATCAGATCATGATCCGAGTTCGATCCGAGTCCGATCCAAAAAAAGGAGCAGATTTAGCAAGGGATTCTTGATCCGATAATCCGACAAGATATGATCCGATTCTATCTACTATGAATTGGATCGAATTCGGATATAAGTTGATTCAATTTGATAAGAGTTCGACCAATTCCATTTGTGTGTATATATAAATATATAATATGTATATTACAGATATACATCTGTATGTATATAATATTGGGTGACTACAAGTATTAAACATATAATTAGAATAAGTCATTAGTTTAAGATACTTCGAAACATAAAATTAAATACATATCAAATTATATTTCTTTTTTATATGTTTTCTTATAACTATAAAATAGGTTTACTAAAAAATCCGATTATTGTTCGAATCCGATTCGATCTAAAACTAATCGGATTTGGTAAGGGAATTGTGATCCGATGATCCGATTCGATCCGACTTTTTAATCAAATCAAATTTGGATATGCCTTTATCCGATCCGAATCCGATTTGTTGACAGCCCTACCTCTGAGAGGTTAGGGGCTTGATAGTTGAGTTTATCAGGCCATGCTCTAGTCTTGGCTTGTCCAACATCTAAATAAACTTTGAAGCCTAAGCCCAATCCATTACAGAACCTCTGTGGACCACCAGGCCTAAAAGCTAAATCATCAAGAAAGTGAAAAAAGCATGTTTTTTAATCAATTCTCCTACACTAATAACTACACAAATTGAAGTAAAGAAATTGAGATATCTGATGTGTGATGAAACTGGTTCAGTGCCTTAGTCAATTTGTTAACTAAATAGGACATCAAATAAACAATTTGGAAAATCAAATTCAATAAATAAATTGTTTCTATCACTCAAAAAAGGGAAGAAAGATAACAGAACACTAAAAACTAAAATCCAATCATATAGAATCCAACCAACTTCTCCTTGAGTGTGTTTCTAGTGCTCAAAAAAGGAAAAACAAAAATCCAATCATAAAGAAAAAGAAAATTTCCCCAATCTGAAAAAAGTGATGCTTCTATCCAAATTGATCCAAGTAGCAAATCAAAATCCAAGATTAAGAAATCCCACCTCATATCCTCAACGACTTCTTTTTTCCTTGGGCTATTCCTAATTGTTTTGATTAAACAAGTTCCATACAGTGGCAAAAAAACTTACATAAATAATAATAATAAAAATACATTCTCTACCAAATCCTTTTTTAGTTTTCTTGGTAGAGAATAAAATAATGTTCCACCCTCATTTCCTCCTTCGAGGTTGTGGCAACCCAGGGTTCCTCCTAGAGTTAGGATTTTTGTTTGGACGGTTATCCTCTATAGGATTAACACAAGTGATTTACTACAAAAAAGGAGGGGAAATCTAGCTTTATCACCTAACATTTGTTTCATGTGTAGGAATCATGGAGAATCTGTTGATCACTTGTTATTACACTGTTTCTTTGCTAGGAAAATATGGTTACATTTCTTTCAGATTATGGATATGGACTGGGTGTTACCTGAATCCATTGTTGATCATTTATCTCAATGGAGATTTCGGGGTTTGAGCATGCGAGGTAAGATCTTAATGGAATCCACTTTTTTTGCCATTCTATGGGCTATTTGGGGGGAAAGGAATAGGCATATCTTTTAGGATATACAACAATCTTTGTCTCAGACAATTGATGGTATTTTTCGGATGGTGGCATCATGGGCGATGGTTCGGTCTGAGTTCCGGGATTTTCGAATGGATTCGATTATCAGGAATTGGAACACTATTCTATTCACTTCGGTGGACCGTGTTCAGCATAATGTGATTTGGCGAGCTCTGGGTGACGGTTTCATCAAACTTAACTTTGATGGATTTTCTATGGGTAATCCAGGCCCCTCTGGTATTGGTAGAGTTTTCAGGAGATCTAATGGTGTGATATTTCATGTTTATTTAGGACCGATTGGATATACGGATTCAATGACTGCTGAAATTAGTGCTTTGATTGAGGGTTTGGAAGATATTCAGGTAGAAGGGGATTCATTCTCAATTATCTCTTGGATGGCTCCAAATTCTATTTATCCTTGGAGGTATATGCATCTTGTAAGGTTGGCGAGATTCTTGACCCATGGCATGCAGATTTCTTTTTTTCATGTCCTCAGATCTGCTAATTCTGAGGCAGACAAGTGGGCCAGAAGTGGGGTAACTAGAGTCACTTTTGTTTCAGGACTTCTTAATGAGGATTTGAGATGTTAAGTTAGAATTGGATATAGTTTTGTTTTGCTTTTTGCTTTTCTGTTTAGATCACAGTTCGTGATTTTCTTATGTACAGTTCTTGTATTTTTCCACTTTGATGATTAATGAAATGTTGTTAATTACCAAAAAAAAAAAAAGATTTCCCTAATATTAAATGAACAGCAGAAAAAGTTGAACATTAATATAATGGAAACTGTTGGAGTATTTACAAAAACCCTCCACTCACTTGATTGACTTAAAGAGACTTGAACCTTGGCTACTTGTTGGTCTTTATTTTGGTATGTTGTGTTGTTGAGACTAAGTCCCATGTTGAGCAAGTATAAGAAAGTTGAGTGTCTTATATAAGTTTACATCTCTTATGGGTTTACTAGCATGTGGAAGAGAGGTGCTAAGGCCTTGTCAACATGAGGCCCGTTGGGAAGCCAAGGCCCATCCAAGAAGAAATTGGATGGCTGGCTCCAGAAAACCTTAACATGCGTGGGTTCCCGCGACGCGTCTCGCGTACACGTGCCCCACACATAACACGCGTGCGGTTGGCTCAGCTCGGTTCGGTTCGCGCACGGGGGTTCTAAGTTACTCTTTGGTCAAAATTGTTTTGATTTAACTTAACTATTTATTAGGAATATTTATTCGTTGCTTTAACTGATCATGTGAACGCTGGAAGTGAAACATTGCGTACCTTGCGCAATAATCAGGCCCCAACGTTACACTCCCAACGACTCTATTTTTCTCTATTTAAATGTTTTTACAAAGACGTTTTATAGGACAACTATTCTGTTCTTCTGTGAAAAACAAAAGACTTTCTCTACAATTATTTAATCGTTTTGTAATTTTTCTTGGGAAAGGAAGGGTGTTTTCGAGGTTGAGCTTCTGTCTTCCTAATTGTGCAAATTAAAGAAGACGATACAGATTTGCTGGACTATTGTATCTTGGGGGCAACGTGCTACTTCCTGCTGCATCAGTTTAATTACCGCAGAGGTGCGAATCGTCTTAAAGACAACGACCGAGCCGTGCCTCATCCTTGTAAATTCAATGAGATCTATTTTGTTTGTTTTAATTTTGTTTTTTTAAGTGTCTACAGAATTTAAATCTGAAGATAGTTTGACCAACAGAACATTACAAATAGATGTTTATTAAGGTGTCATTTAGCTCCCATTCTGGATTAGGAACTCATTCCAAGAATGAGTTGTAGGAACTCGTTTTGAAGGTTTCTTAATTGCGTTTGGTTAGCATGTTATAGAATGAGTTCTAAGGCAATATAGATGTTTGGTTAGCATGTACTAAAATTAGTTTTAAAATGACATTGTTCGGATTGTAGCGTCTCTTCCTTCAACACATTTGAGTTCAAAACAGTCCATTGAAACTCAAATTCCTTATGATATTTCTCCCCTTTGGATGCACACTAGATTCTTCAAACAAGTAAGAACAAGAAACTTAAAACCTCCCTCAAAAAAAAAAAATTATTTGTTAAGTAAACATCTTTGTAATTCTAAATTTGTGTGTTCTACTGTAATTTGAGAATTAAAACATTCTGTTGCAGCTGAATGAAGAAGGTGTTCTTGTATTAAAAGGGTTAGATTCTAAGCTCTCCAAGAATCTCCCCTTGGACCTTCAGAAGCTTAGATGTAACGTATTGAGATTTGCAGCTTCAATCCGAGAGCTCGTGAATAGGCTTGCGAAGAGAATGTGGATTGAAGGTCCATATATTTCTATCCATCTCCAACTAGAGAAGGATGTTTGGATCAGAACAAGATGTCTTACTGGTTTAGGCTCAGAATTCTTGGCCAGAATTTCTTACCGGAAAGTTAAATATGAGCCATGATCAGAGGAGATATGGAGAGGATATCATTGTTGGAAGCTCAAATACAGGAGAGAGGGAATGAATCTCTTCTCACAGTAACAGTATACACGTCCCGACCCGAAAATTTAAAATTTTCCGGATCCAGATGCGACCTTCATATCACTATGGAGGTGGATATACATGGTAAAACATAGGCAGAAGTTCAATAATTGTTCTAGTAAGACATAAGTAACTATTATTAATATGTTTTAATCTAAACAAATTCTAAACAAAGGAAAAAATCTAACATTAGACTAAGCTAATACGTTATTAGAGTGCTACCAAACCGATCTCTCGTCGTCCAAGCTCTACGAACTGAGGAGTCCGACTAGGCCACAGCTCCTTTGCAGCCGCTACAACTGATGAACCTGAAATGTTGGTTGCTAAAAAGCATGAGCTCCACTGAGCCCAAAAGTACATAA